>JAUMHD010006162.1:0-11825 GCA_032359135.1 Ulvella scutata
AGTGGTGGATGTTTTGTGTTAGTTGATTTTGGCTATTTGGGTTCATGCCTATTTACTACCTTTCAGGTTTGTAAAATATGTAATGAGACAAGGTACGTTGCTGTGATGTCAGGTATACTCAGGTCTTGAAGTATTCACAATTCGATTTTCAATCAACACATACTCTTGCAGAGGAGACACCTGCTAGTGCACACACACACACACACATTCATTGCATGTGCATGGATATATGTTCATTGCTAGGGTTCAGTTGGCGTGTGAGCATGTGTACGGAAATGTGAATGCTTGGAGTCAGAACGCCACTGTGCGATGGCACCTTGTTAGGCAACAGAACATGCCCATGTTGCCTTAACCACTTCCGCACATCTGTAGCACTCCTTGCAAATGTGCTGGTTTGACTGGCCGCCTCATGCATGCAGGACAATGAGGCGCAGGATTGCAGTGCAACACCGAACTCGATATATGTGTTTGCGAGGTGTCAGCCACAGTAGAGGATGGCTTCTGCTGCAATGGTGCGAGCTCCACACTGCTCTTCACATTCCCGCATGCATGATAGTCAAAGTTCCTCCCGAGTGTGCACATTTCGAAAAGGACCAATGTAGCCTGCCGCAGTATAGGCGCTCCTATGCAATGCATTCTGGGCAATTCCTCAGCCATGATGCATTGGCCTTTTCATATGTCTGCTGGAGCTCGAGCTCCCGCAATGTGCATGCACCTCCGCGGAGATTCATGCATCACAGCGTATGCATGAGCGCATCTGTTGGTGACACATGCAGTTCCCGACACACTGTGCCACTACACGCGCACTGCATCATGGCAGTGTCATAGTGTGAAATTCACAGGCACAACGTCATAGAATGGCTCAAGTATCAGCAAATCCTCGGACTACATCTGAACACGAGATCACACGAACGAGTCGGGACATACCACTACTGAAGCAGTGATGGGGAATCAAGCTAACATCTATACTCAAATGTTTCACCAAGCCATGGAACGTGAGTGTAGGGACTGACTCATGCTGGGAAAACCAACCACGGGGTGTTGCGGGTTGCACTTTCGGTCGCCAGTGGCGTGTCCCGTGCCATTTGTGTGAGTTGGCATGCTCGTACTTGAGAAATTCTATGCAGTCATGCCTGTCACTTTACATACAGTTCATTTTCTTAGGATGAAACATCTTACCAAACTCTTGACACACGCATATAGCTGCTCACGTGTTTCACTTGCTTGGTGTGGTTTGTTGTTGTGATTGTGCAATGTGCGCATGCAGGACAATGCATAACAGGTTATGATTGTGAGAACAACATCTGCGTACTGGAGGAAGAAACCTGCGTATTTGAACTAAGCCCTTGTGAAGACAATGATGACTGCTGCTACACGGATTCTTATGTGCGGCTCTTATCTCACCCCGGCCTTCTGTGCACGGGGCTTTCCACCTCAGCTCCTGCAGAGCTCTTCCCTCGCTGTGTAAGGATTCAAGGTCTTGGGTTTTGTCATAACAATTGAGCGTTGCTGTCATCGTGTACCAGCCAGTCTGAAAGACGCAGTGTTCTTGTGTAAGCCGTCTTTTCAGGGCCTCCTCTCTGGACTGAATCTTCTTCACAGACCATTACGCAGAGAACAGCAACTGGGTCATGGTCATATGCAAAACACATCAGGTATGGGTTCCAAATGAGGGCCATCAGGAAGAAATGTTGAGTTCCCTACATCACCACCCTGAAGTTTCAGGATTGCTTTCAAAGAACTATAAATGTTTCTGTAAATTTCGGCTAACTATTCTATATATGGGGTGATGCGAATAGCAAATACGTGTATAGCGACGACCTTTTGGGGTGATGGCTTCTTCACGCAGGTAATTGTTTTGTCCCGGGATTATACATGTGCACTCAATAATAACCTGTGCTGTGTGCAGATGTGTACACCACTATCTGGTGGAGGAAAGATTTGTTTTATTAAGTACTCTTAGTGTTGATGGCTGCACATACAACGATGCGTCAAGATGTACCTTCTCTCTCAAGATGAGTATAAGAGGTCGGTTGAGCACATCAAGGTGCTTACTACTGGCTGAGGTTGAGTGTGTCAAAGGGATCACACGGAGGTAAAAAGAACCAGATGTGCTGCTCCGCTTTCACGCTGATGGGTTCTGCTCATGGATGAATAGTGTATGAAAGACATTTTGGTGATGTATGGCAACCTGCACAAAAGCTCTCGGTTTCCCGTGGGTGATTTTCGCCCACTGTAGGTGAACAAACAGAGGGTTGTGCATTGGTGCGGTGGAGCCGCCCCCTTTAAGGACTGTGTCTGCATCACTATGCCTGCAAAAATGTTCCATTTCGTATGACTGTTTATATCTGTTGGGAGTGCTGCTTGGATGTATGGTGTGCCTGTGAAGCATTGCTTGCGGCACTCTGTGAATCCTCATGTTGTCGAAGAAATTGCGCTGCTAGAGCCTCCCTCTGCATGTATTGATGAGGCACAGTGTTCTCAAGATCTAGTGTGTACTTTGAATCATGCGGTACCTTTCATGGGATGGTTTCTTTGGCTGCGTATGAATATGCCTTGCAGTTACCTGTTCGGTGGTAAGATGGAGCATTGGGCTTGCATTCGGGCTAACATTTTCAGAACAAACCACGCCATTGCATCCATGACTTGCAAGCTCACTGCAGGGCATATATATCATGGTTCATGCGCGTAGCCTGATAAATGTTCAGTCAAACTGTTGGTGCCGCTGCCGGGCAGGCAGGTAACATGGTGGTCGAGTTGCATCGTGTGCTGTATCAAGGCACTACTTGATCGCAGACGTGTGGAACTGAAACCAAGTGGATAAACAAGGTTTACCAATTCGATCTACAAGTTGTACTCTACATCTGAAGACGTTCTTAGATGTGTAGTTTGCACCTTCAGCAATGAACCGTGTTGTCTGCTGGACTGCCTGGAATCATCCGGCACAACACTTGAAACGAATGCAATGCATCATAGCGACCTAGTGCACGACAATGTGCCGCATAGCCACGAAGGCCATCACGTTCTACACATGCGGAGATTTATCGGACTGCCATGGCGATGAATGCCGTCTCAATGTGTGCACTGAATAGGATGGGTGTGTTGTGTGAAACTGTGTCGCCACATGCGGCCACGAACGCAAACATCCAGTGCCTCGTCACAACAGTCTGAAATTCTTGCGAGTCTGGGATGCCAGTGCTGTGCAGGGGATGCACGTAATAGTATGATACATCGCAGATTAGGCAGCCCTCCAAGTGTCACGGGATTGCAGGGGCACAGTACGGGAGCTGGCCGCGAGCCCCCCCCTCCCCCCACTGCGCACTGCGGCGGCGCTATATCGAGTACACGTGCACTATATATGCCCACGGTGACTGACGTATGTTCAGGCATGCGCTTGCGGCCGGCCCCCCCTCCCTGCCCCGCTCCCGCCCCTCTCGGCCATTCAAAATGGAACCCGTATTTTGATGGCGCATGCAACCGATCAGTACACCGTGTAGCGACCTGACGAATGCAGCATTTGAGATTGCCAAACAGATTCAGCTCTTGCATGCTTGAGCCTTACAGCAGGGATTGAATCCGGGGTGCCTACCATTTGGTACAGACAATACAGGAGCACTGCGCTTGATTGAAGATCCTGTTTCGATATCAAGAACCAGACATGATGATGTCATATATCAGCACATCCGAGTGAAGTTAGCGAATGGTTTGATGACGTCCTGCCCTGTTCGAGGTAGTGACAATGTAGCTGATACTTTCACTGAGCCACTTGGACAACCTTGCTTTGATAAGTTCTGCGCGCAGTTGGGCGTACGACCATAGCGGTATGGAAGTGAGGGGGAGTGTCCAGAGGAGCACTTTTGTGGCTAATGTGCATATGGTGGCTTGAGTGTATCATGTTATTCAATTGGGCACATAGGTCTGCATGCAGTGCTGTATATTAGTGGTGGCTACACATTGTGCCTTTGCTGTGTCCTGCCTCACACGTATGTCGCGGTTGCTCTACGGCCGGGACCAGCGCGCTCCAATTCAGGTGGTACCTCCTTGCAAACTGCTAGTGGTCTACTTGCTGGCGCGCCGTGTGCGGGTCATCGAAGACCCGCCCTTGTGGGCAGGATCTTTGGCCCGGGTCTTGTTTTCGGCAATTATGGCGCTCCTAATCGGTGGTGCTTGTGTGTAGGTACCGGAAACTTCTGCAATGACGGCGCTGCTAATCGGCGGTGCGTGTGTGTACGTACCAGGAACTTCCGCGTGTTGCCTTCCATACCGGATTTTCTGGTAGAGTCTGCCTTGTGACTAGTGTTGGGTACTTTAGTTACTGTCTGATGTGGTGGGGGTGGGGAGGGGGGGGTGCTGTACGGCTGCCTGATGGGACTTGAAAAATCCATCGCATGGTGGGGGCTCACCGCCATGCATACGTGATAGGCGGGGTACGCATCATGTGCAGGAATATTGAATACTTGCAGCTTATCTCTTGCATGTGTTGAATGCTGCAAGCCTTACCATCACATGGCAAGCATGTTCTCAGTCGTGTGTCAACGCCACAAGACGAATATCCAGGATAACCAGGAAGAAGGACTCAGTGATACAAACAGAAGCAGAAGAAATGCACCTGCGCCAGGTACCACGGTCGCACACATTCATCTTGGTAGTAAGAAGGTGGTTACGCATCCACGTCTGATATCTCGACCACCACCGTTTGCAGCCAGGACATCATGGCTTCATGTACCGGGGTGCATCCCAAGTAGCTGGCCAGCTGCAAGCATAAACGCCTTGGTGAAAACCTATGCACATGTGCAGACTATTGCGGGTTTGGAGAACGAAAGGCGCAAGTGCTGTCGTGTAAGTCGAGAGAATTATGTCGACGTCGGTGCAGTATAGATCTGAAGATAACGAGCAAGCCCGCCCCACAGACAATGGGACAGCAGGTTCGCATCGCTGATCATGAGAGGCATTCTTCTCATTATGAAATTTCATTTGCACGTGTCTGCGTAACGGCTCTAGGCTCACCTCAAGAGTTTGCGCTGGGAGGTTGTAATATCTGTTCATGAAAAGGTCTGAGACACGATCAGCGTCTATACCTTCGATGAATATTCGAACGCTCGAAGCAAATACCATTTCGCTGGTATTCAGATGACGGATCCCACATTTAACTCAGATGCATGATGAATATTCGAATGAACTAAAAGTGTCCTACCTACCTTGGCAAGTGTGAGTCAGTGTTGTTTCATGATGCCGAGAGAGCGAACAGTAGGAAGCATGTCTTGAACGGAGCCACTGCGCTCAGCACACTGCACATCACAACTGTACTGCCCGGTTCAGGGGCATTGTCTGTGCCTTCGGGAGTGAGCGCAGAGCAGGAACGCATGGCCTGGTACCTGGAGTGTACACGTTGCTTGAATATCCACATATATACTGTCATCCGGAATTATTTCAACAGTGTGCCGAACCGGGTTGTCCACGCCCATGTTATATCGTCGGGGAACACGACCGTGCAATTAACGCAGGCACTGGCAATTCCTTGAAAGTATGATTTCCCTTGTCCAGTTGGGGACATCTTGACAGGATTCAACACACTGGACCATTCCCTTGTGGGGGATACATCGTCCCAGGATATCGCCAGGAGAGGGGTTCTTTGCGCTTGGCATTTTGGCAAGGGGGTTTGACGACGGTATGAACATCAGTGTCCTCGAATTCGATGTACGAAATCTCGAAATCGCGATCACATGCCGATGGAGAAACATCCTCAGATAGTTTTTTTGTGGCTTCTGCACATGTATAAAGACCACGTGTATAAATACGACGTGTATTAAGCTACATGCATAATGGTCGATTGGCCCTCGTGAACGTGTCACAGTTCTTGTGACGGTATGCAGAAGTGTGAAGTACCCTTTTCGTCTTGACGTAACAGTAAGCTTTCTCGATTAGTGAGAAACAGGTATTTCACCAGCGTTGCTTCAAAGTGTGAAAGCTGGTGTCGTGCTGAAGGTACAGCTACTATATCATGGGGCAGCGTGCAAGTGTGTACATTCGGAACAATACAGGCAGCCCTATTACAGCCGAGCTGTGCTTTGGAGAGGCGCTGAAGCTGGAAACATACATCAAACCTCATCATCATGGCAAGATTCCGGCTCATCTAGTCTGCAACAGACTAAATATCTACTACAGAGGGGAAAATCGTTTCGGGAACGTGGCCACGGAAGAACACGTGTACGCGAATTCCCGCTGGGTAATAACGCATGATGCCAAATCAGGCTGGCTAATTCGCTGGGATAATGCTAGGCCAACTTTCTTTCCGGTTCTTACTCCATGGGGAATGTGCTGGCGGAACACACCCAGCCAAGCCAGCTCGAGGCGGGCAATTCGGCAGGCATCATATCAATCCAGCCAGCGCTTGCATTGACATAGTACTCTCAGCATGACGAGACCTGAGAGCGGGTCATGAAATCTGTAAGTTATGAGTGTGGCGTCACAAAGACATACATGTCAAGTGATCGATTGTTTGTTATGTATGCGTAAGAGTATTGCAAAGTGGTGCCGGTTGAAGTGCGCATCAACATGTCATTGGCGTCATACTTCAGTGGTAACTTCGGCATTGGAACAGGACCCGCTAATGATACGTATATATTAAGAGTAGGTAAGTTCATGATTCGAATGAATAGTGCGAAGCAAATATCGTGTGCATCTTTCACCATGCTTAGATATCTCACTAGTGAGTGCTCGGGGGTTCGTCTCAAGATCTGTGAACGGCGTGATCTGCGAAAATTGTAATGTGCAAAGAACATTCGGTGACATGATGCTGCCTGTCAGTACTATATTTCACACTGCACGCTTTGTCTGTGTTGCTGGGACTCATCGTACGTCATCAGACAGAAACACAGCCATCCTCTGATCATAGAGTGGTCCGCCTGTTTAAATAACGAACATGCTGGGTGACAATCCGGCAAGCAATGCCTATGTGAGGCACACTGAACATGCATCTTCAGCTGACAGTAGAATGAGTTCATGTTACCGGCGGCCGACGTTTCTGCTAGAGCATGGCGAATGCATACATCCTGATCCATGCAGTCTGCATTGATGATAGCAAAGATTGGTCATCATAAATCCGAGAAAGTGTGCAGTTCGGGGCAAGTGGCATTCTCGTCGTAAGCAAACGTGATACTGCGGTGGTGTCGGTATGCATGCCTAGTGCTTGCTCCCAATGTTCGCCATTAAGCTGTTTTCGTATGAGTGCATACTCCCCAACAAAAGTGTTGACGCGTGACTAGCGCCCATAAGGGGCTCGAGACTGGCATGCTGGCGACAGGTACAAGTATCAGGGATGAAAATGTTCTAGCATCATATGATGTGGCCATAAACGCATCATGCTCCGTCGGATGTTGATTCTTCACTCCTAAGTCTTGGGTTTATGCGTATCGTTTTACTTTCTCAGTGTGTTGTGGTCTCTCTCGCCTTCTTCTGAATTGTCCTAACATATCTCACACCCGAAGGCGATACTCGGTGACGATGCTGTTGCCCCCTGTCAGTTCACAAGAGCGGTCGTACCTGTGCTGGAAGGATATGAAGGAACCTGGCATTTCCAAGGTTGAGAACCGCGAAGGCGACTGGATGACATCACATGTATGTTGGCTGTATAATTACGCACATCTGGGTTTCCACTGCGTTCACATAAAGTTTTCTGTCGAAGAGGCTTTGTTCTGGCCGTCGACGCCCTCCATGTACACGTATGTATCCTCGACCGGCAGTACTATTGCATGATACCAAAGGAATATATGTGCTCAGCATCACCAGGTTGCCTGAACCACTAGATATTCAATAAATGTAGGTTTCCAAAGTGTTCCCAGTTTTTGAATGAACTTGCACGTCAGTCTGACAAATATATTATAGTCCATCGAAGTGTACACGCAGGGCCGACTTTTCGTCAGTTGCGGCTCTGTGCGCAAGAGCCGGCATATGAATGTGAAGATAAATATGGTATAAAAAGAATGCCTTGCTACGTAGGTCCAAGAACCCTAAATAACGTGCATATGCTCAAACGTTATATTGCCCAACTCTCCGCAGTGTAGGTGATAAGGTAAACTCTGATCTTGGTCCTGGACACCCAGTGGCTAGACTACTCCGAGTATCTTCACACGAATCCAGCACACGCGGACACTTTTCCAACAACGTCCCGCTTCATTGCCATCATTCAAGCAGAGCTGTGTAACGATGACATTGTCCCCAACTTCGGCGCGATATGCAGTTATTGATAATGAGTTGCATCCGGGGTATACAGTTCCAGTTGACACCATATTTCAGCCTCCCATTGATGTCATCAGGTCACCAAGCAGTGCACTGCAGAGGGCAAGCAGCAGTGTGGCTTGCATACGGAAATAGTCCCAAAAAAGGTTCACGTGCCAAAATTAACCTGTTGTAGGTGATATCCAAATAGTCTTTTGTGAATTTACTTGAACAGGGCTGATACAATGGGGCCGGTATTACACATGATACCCACTGCAGTTAAAAGGTCACAAAGTTGATCAACGGTAGGAGATATTGCGCACAAGTGAGAACCATTGAAGCATCATCTGCCTGGAAGAAAGTGAAACTGAAGGTGCTAAAGTACAGTAAAGTGGCACATTATGCCACGATGCAGTACTTTGGCCCATACTTGATGGCCACAGTGCCATTATACGCGCTGACACAATTCAAGGCTATCTTTCGCATGAATTGGGGTTCAGTCCAGATCATCTGAGCTCACCTGAGGAACTGGCCAGCACGTCGTTAATCCAGTTCGAACAGTCCAAACTAGCGCATAGGCCCTAAAACATTCACGCACACGTACTAACATGCTCTGAAGGTATGTATCCAGGGCAGGAGACAGCCAAAAACACATTGAAGCTTACGAGCGGATATAATATGATCCTGCCGTATTATTGTTGTGTATATATGCTGTGACGGTACTTACCACACACATGCAAACCTATGGAAATGGTCCCTGCACAAGCATCCCACCGACGCTTGTCGCCTTCAGCCAATTTACAAACATGTACCAGGATGGTGCACAGGTGCCGTGTAACACACACGCGTTCCCAAGCTGTTTGCGGTTGCCCACCGACATCTCAACCTCTGATGCGTTCATTCCCTATCCCTTCAGAGTGCGGGTTCCAAAAATGTCGTCGCATTGGTAACAGAACTGAACCATAGAAGGGCGATTCGAAGGTTCACGTTCCAGAAGAGACAGGACGGGCCTTCGTAGTGTACGTAGCTTTCGCATCAAATCTGGGTTGGCTCTTGTACCCTCCCATGGAAGTTCAGTGTCACCCTTGAGCTGTGATAATATCTGCACACGCCAGTATTGTAATTTCAAGGCAGTAGTTCGGATTTATACCATCTCAAGGTCAATGTTGTATCCGCCTGCCTTCGTACCGTATGCGTTTCTAAATGCCTACACAGTGAATAATGTATCGTCGTTTGCTTGATTCGAAAAATTGTACCGCTGATTAACCACCAAAACTGTTGTGCCTGGGAAACTGTCCCGGAAAAAGCAACAACTAGAACATATGACTACGTGTCACAACGCCAGTTTCAGATACTCATGGGCTTGAAGAGTCAAGGCCCAACTTAGTCACGTATGCGTGTTCGACGTGAATGAATCAGTCTTCACACTCCCAAGACACGATGCCTATATTTTCCGACGTCATCGCGGCACGCACAACACAAAAGAACAACTGCACTTGGCGCTGGAACCAGATCAGGGCCTTCCACCATAACCTGGAAGGCAGGTGCGCCAGTTAGCAGCTCGTACGCCATGACACCAAACGCCCAGCAGTCCATGGATGGCTGTGGAATAATCTCTCTCTCCCCCAATTCCACAGCCTGCATAGATGCTCTGTTTTGAGTTTACAGCCACATGAACATTGTACCCTACAGACACCGTTCAGATGCACAGTGTTGAGAACGAAGTTCTTACCTCCAATGTACGTACGCGCAGAAATGTAGAGTACGTTTTGTTAGCACCTTATCAACATTGCTGGTGAACGGCGAAAAGATTGAAATTGTTTGTCAGCAAATTCATATGCGTACGCACATTGATGACTTCTGGAGGAGTGTACGATAGGCTGTAGGCGATTGATGTCAATTTGCCAACAGATGCCACGCAACCAAAGTCAATGATGGTCCAGCGGTTTTCTCTTGGCAACCACATCACGTTTCCAGGCTTCAGATCACGGTGCACGAAACCGGCGGCATGCATGCGTGCGAGGCGTTTCGCGATGTTGGCAAGCATCTGCAAACCGGTGGTATCCCACTCATGCCGTTCTCACAATCCTTTTTCAGTTCACACACGAAGATGTGCGAAGATGTGTGATAGACTATGCACGTCAGTTCAAGACATCACACGCAAACTACGCGCAACCAAATCAGGTTTGTACAGTGGATACATATATGCCCCAGATGTCGAGTGGTACATTTCACACATAACCCCTGATGACATTCTGCTGTCCAGTTTCAATGCATCATAAAAGCCCTTACATACCGCGACCGCTTGGAAGTTCTCTGGCTTCGCACGGCGGCTCCACTCGTCCAGTGACTCACCCTTTTCCATGATGATGAATGGCGGCAGCGGCATGCCGTGTACATCTGTAGGCTGCCCGTCAACATTGTCACACAGTGCAAGGCACTGTGGTAGGAGACCGCCGAGTGGAGACATCCTGTAGAATTCACCTTCCTCGTGGAAAGCCTTTACTGACAAAAAGATATTCACATCGTAGTCAAGGTGGTCTGACAAACCACGTGCAAACTGCACCAAGCCTTGCCCTGCAGCTTTCACGTGCCAATGTGAGCATGTGAAAAAGAAACGAAATATGTACTCCAGTGCAAATACATCGTACCATGCTGGAATGCAGCAACACTGCCAGATCTTTGAGCACCATTATATGATCTTTGTGAGACACATAGTATCTGAAACAGGAGAATGGAACATCCTTGCAGAAGATTACTCGACAACAACTTTCCAAGTGGAAATGGAGTGGAAGCCAATGCAAAGCGCAAGTTATACTCCGCACTTGAACGCTTATGCCAGGCAAGGTGTGCCGATGATGCCCTGTACAATCAAGGCTTTTATGCCCCATAGGAGCCAGCATGCAGTCTGTAAGTACATCATCGACCTAAAGTAGTGGGGCGGCACCTCCCTGTCGCCGATTGGATTCAGATAGAACCTCGTACATTCCCAATATCGGAAGTTTTACAGCATGCATGTCACCCAGTTGCTTGTGCAGCCTTTCCACCTTTTCGCTCATGCTCGCGCCATCTGATAGATTTCCCACACGCTCCCCTGGGTCACCAGTGCCGCTGATGCTGCTGCGTGTTCCAGCCAGCCGAAACTGCAGACAACGACAGATGCATGTACGCCATTGGTTAGAGAAAAATCTTCATGCGGTCCAGTACTACAGTTCTGTGAGAACCCACTGTCGTATAACGAAATTTGATGTTTGGCCTGAATATGCATACACAGTAACAACGGCGAGAATGAATATTTGGCATACCGTGTTGCTCATGTAGGTTATGGCATCCATGGTGTCGTTTGTCCTCTTCACAATTGGGAAAGAGCCTCCTTCGTACGGTGCAGCTACGCGTTGCGGGCTGCCAGTAGACCCGGCGTTCGACGACTGACAGAAGCTCAGAGGAGGTAAGGTGCCATGTCGAAAAGGGGCCCCTGAATGATGGCTCGAGAACTTGTGGTACATAGGACGTCGCTAGGGCGCGATCGCACGTGTGCGTGTGTGTGTGTGTGTGTGTGTGTGTGTGTGTGTGTGTGTGTGTGTGTGTGTGTGTGTGTGTGTGTGTGT
>JAUMHD010006173.1:0-11816 GCA_032359135.1 Ulvella scutata
GGTCCATGCGGGCTCGCCAGGGAAGAAGGTGATACCGCAGGCCAGGCGGCAGGCGGTCAACAACAAGTCATCAAATGATTGCACCGGTGTCGAAACCGCAGCCCCGTTTCGTCGCCGCTTCTTAGCGCCAGAGGCAGTAGGCAGGCCCCACACCTCCATGCCATACTCTAGCACAGGCCTAATTACATTATGATAAGGATTACATTACAAAGAGACAAGTTGCGCTATTAGCCGTGGAATCGCCTCGTTTTCCTTTGGCATCTGTGCTAGCAGGGAGACAGTTCAGGGACAAAGTTCAGGGAAATAGTAGCTATCAGCGAAATGCTTTAAAGTAATCATTTTGGGGGGTGTTATATGTAATCGTCATGCTTCTCCCGGGCGACCAAAACATAAGTTGTTTAGTATGGCTGACAGTGGCAGCCTGTAACTTTACCTGTAACTTTACACACACAGTCGCAGACAAGTGCATCCTTGATCACTACCCTTCCAGCTGGTCAAGGCTGACAACCTGTCACTGGCCAAATTCTTTTTTACGGTACCCCTGATTGCTAAGAACGTTGTGCTGCAGGTTGTGGCGCGATCGGTTGCATGACACCAAGCTGCACGAGACATAAAAGGGCTTAGGGTTTACACTGTGAATTCCGCAGGTGCAAAATCCACCTGAAAGTCTACTGCACCTGAGGTCAGCGGACAAGGGTCTTACCCCAGTCCGTAAGATTAAGGGTGTTCAATAAGTAGGACTTTGAGGGTCAAAATATAAGTGTTGCCAAAGTTGAAACGGCGGCGGCGGCGCAGCGAAGAGATGAGATCGGCAGTTCTAGAAAAAGAAGATCGGGTGCAAAGAAAAGAAAAGAATAGATAAAGCGTAACTAGCAGTATCGAAGTATGCACAAGGGGGGAGGAGTGGTGGATATTTTGTGCTGGCTGCTTTTGGCTATTTGGGTTCATGCCTATTCACTTCCTTTCTGTTTTTTAGAGCAAAAGGGGGGTGATTATGTTTCTGAAGCAATGCAGGAAAGTACCTATGTACGAACGGGAAAGGTAGGGAATAGGCATGAACCCAAATAGCCAATTTCGCTAACACACAACATCCAACACTTCACTCGAATGGCACAACAGCACCATCACTAAAGTCTTTCCCAGCACTTTTAGCCAAGCTGCGCTAGTAATGACAAAACACAATGCCACGACCACGAGCGAGGGCACAACTGAGATACTGTCAAGCATTTCAGGAAATCGGAACATTTGAGGACGTTGCGATCACCACAGCACCCAGTGCAATGCTCCACGATACCTAGGCACACCTCGCAGTGGCATCATGCATGCCGGCCATGTATCTCATGATGCCACTCATACCACATCAAGGAGTGCCCTTGAGGGCCCTTGAGGGGTGCAGGCAAAACAGATGACCGCCAGGTGAGCTTCAGCGCATGTTGCAGCCTGGACTGGCTGCTTATTCTCTTCCACCACCTGCAACTTCACATTCTTATTCTCTTCCACCACTCAAAGTAACATCGGTGCGCGGTTTGACATTTGGGTGCTTGACGATTCACCGCCTTTCCGGTTGTCAATTCACTCGCATGACACAATGATTAGGACAGTACTAACAACAAATAACAACCTTAGTATGGGGTACGCCGTACAAAACATTACACTTAATTTGTAATTTGCGATCGAATTTGTGCATCTATGAAAGTACATGAAAATTTAGGATTTCTGCGAGGTTCCCGTGCACATGAAGTGTACCGATGTGGCATGTTCTTGTCACTGTCCCGATCATTATGACATGCGAGTGAACTGAAAGCCGGAAAGGCAGTGAATCGTCAAGCACCCAAATAGCAAAGCGCGCACCGATGTTACTTTGATCTGGGTGGTGGAAGAGAATGAGCAACCAGTCAAGGCTGCAACATGCGCTGAAGCTCACCTGGCGGCGATCTGTTTCGCATGCACCCCTCAAGGGCCCTGCCTTCCTCGATGTGGTATGAGTGGCATCATGTGATGCATGGTCGGCATGCATGATACAACTGTCAATGCTCTCAAACTGCGGCTTTGACGTGGAGGCGATTTGTACAAATGTGTGCACTGCCCAATGCATGTATGATGGCTTGAGTTATACACATGGTATGCATGCATCTGGCCTGCCACCGATTTAGGTCGAATCCCAGGCATGCGAGAGCGATGCTGCTGAAGCATTGGGACAGCATTCCGTCTATTGTGGCTGTTAAGATCATGCCTTGGTTAACGATCACTAAGGCCACAGGTCATGAATGTTTGGGATAAGATACCTGGGTCAGGGGGGGCGCCTGGTGCCAGGTGCGGGAATCCAGAGTGAGGCATCCAGAGTAGAATGTAGTGGGGCTTGACAAGCAGCATTGGATGCCTGAGCAGTCAGGTCATGTTCGATGGTAAGAAACAAGCACTCTAGGTATTGAGAGGGAGGCAGAGAGTGCCAGACAGGCTGTGCTCTGGGGTACTGGCACTAGTGCTGATGGAGAGTGGTGGACTTATGCCTGGGAACGGCATCTGATGAAACCAGCAGATCTCAGAAACGATAGTAGTCAAGTCTCTTCGCAACAGAACGCTGGAATTTAGTTCCATGTGACCGTTGATTGTCAGAGATCGCAGCTTGCCCCTTGGAGCCATGAACGGGATAACAGATACGAACGATATGGTCTCACAACAGGGGTTAAATGAGACGGAGCGAGGCTGACGTGGTTATGTTGGGCCTTGTTGTTGGCCTTTGCCGTGGCAGAAACACAGCTTCTGTGCACCAGAGCAGTGATGGCATGCAAGCCGGACAACAACATCAAGGCTTCAGAGTCCGAACAAAATACGGATTGAGAAGTTTCAGATGTGTCTGCGCTTTGTGAAGGCCCCAACTACCGGTACCGCATGTGCTGGGGCTTGAAATGATCTGCCCTCAAGTCTCAAAGTCTCAGGCAACGCCACGTCTCCTGGCTATCTTCCGTAAATGTGATATGCATCCCTGTATTGTGCCCAAGGTGCTCTCGTGCAGATACTCGCTGTAGTGAACACTCACGTACAGATCTAGACGTGATGCGCGGGTCTGCGGGAACGAGTCTCAAGATGACCCACCTGTCGCTATTTTAGGACTTCCCATGTGTGCGGTTCTGCGCACGTATCCGTTCGGTATGCGCTGCGGCGTATGTGGACTTCAGGTCCGTCACAGTCACCTCCGCCTCCGGGGTAAGAAAAGCACACTCATGCACCACAGCATCTAATTCATTCATAATCAAGCTGCTGCCGTTGGGATGCTGGTATGTAGCAGGTTATATGTTGCGAGGAGGTACTATCGGCTAGGGAAGTCCATCTCCTGCTAGAGTCTCCATGAACGGCATGAAGCACAGAGTGTCATACATATCATCAGTTTTGCGACTACATATCGACAGTATGTCCAATACTGGCTTCCGCGTGGCGAACCAGGTGTCAAGAGAATGCAACTAGGCGTGCCCACAGCCCCTCCTCAAGCAACGACACGATTGGGCCTTCCGGAGTAGGCTACCCAGACATGTCTGCGCACTGGGGAAAAGCTGATAGCAGAGATGCTTCCCAAGTTGGGCCGAATTTCGAAGTGGCGTGCAGGGCACGAATCCGATTTTTCTCCCGCTGTTCTGAAGACGGTGGATAATTCACTTGTAGCACCCGTTTGGATTGTTTCACCTCCTTCTTTGTTTATATTGTCTGATTTTGAGGGCTCGGCGCTCAAGGAATGCCCATAGGTTGCAGCGTTATTGATACCACCATCTGCAGTACTGTAGGGTTGCACAAGTGCATGGCGCCTCATAGAACGATGTCATGTACTGGAAGTATGTGTTTTCAGGGCTACTGTCCCAAGCCTCATTCAAGGGCGGCGTGCTTTGCATCACGTAGGGATGTTCTGCTCGCTACAGGTTCACTATCGATCGCTGGTGGCGCTACGATGCCATCGGTATGCTGTCTCCATTCAGTACTCTTTATTTTCGCCTTCCCACGAGATCAAGCAGCGCTGCTTGCATCCATGTAGCGCCGCACATGTTGCCCGTCATCCTGCCCCGCCACAGAACCCTTAGATAGTGCCTTTTGAGCTCCCGTCAGATGTTGATACGCTACCTGGGGTTTTCGAAGCTGGTCATGCTTTGCAATGTCGCAAGCAGGTTGATAGTGTGCTGCGGACAATCTGTGAACAACCTAGCACCGTTTTGCGCCGAAAGCTGAGCATCAAGGTGTTATGCGTGCAGGAAGCAGCACCAGTCACTGAAATAAGCAGTTCAGCGCAGTCTTCGGCAAGTGGAGGTGCTGCGAGCTTTGCTTCGTTCAGGCTGCCTGACTACACAACTCAGGGACCTCTTACAGTGCAGAAGTTGCCCAAGCTCGAGCACACATGTATAAGATGTTTCCCAGCTTGTCAGATAAACAAGTGCCTGCTTCGAGTAGATGTATGGTACCCAAAAGGGGGTTCTGCACTGGGGCAGCCCCCTCCCTATCCCCTGGCTGTATTTTCCAGCGGCTTTCTTGTGTCTTCAGAGTTGTATCAGTCGTATGCTCGTCGTCTGACGTCATGGGGGTACACTGTGATGCTGTATGATAAGATGGAAACTGCAGTGGATCCAGTGGATGATGAACTGTCTGCAAGCTTTATCACGGTACGTGCTACACATATCCTTTCACTCGAGCGTTTTGCTGCGCCTGAATCACGCCCATAGCAATCCATATTTTGCCTGCTCGTGGCTCGAGGTGCAGCAATGGTTCGAATCTCTTCACTCTCGAGAATGTGTTCATGGATGCGAGTGCCTGTTACAGCAAGCCATAGATCCAAAGATCCATCTATCTTTCTTCCTTTTCAAAAGATGTGATTGTGACAAAATCGTGCATCTTGATGGCGACAGTTGTGGGTGTGCAGGAGCTAATAGATTGGGCTGGCTCAGATCCAATTCTAAAACAAGTGGCTGATCCAGCAAGAGTGTATCTTGTGGGACACTCCAGAGGTGCCAAAGTGGCAACGTTGGCAGCTGCCAGAGACACACGAGTTGCTGCGTTGTGCCTTGTGGATCCAGTGGACAACACTGTGTATGCTCCCCTAGGCCCTGGCTTCCCTTCTGCTGCAGCAGCACTGCAGAACGTTCCGGAAAGCAGAGCACTACCAGTTGCTATTGTAGGTACGCCTAAACTAAGAACTTTTCTTCTGCCTGCATCTTCACTGCAGGCATCGTGCATGTTAATCCACATCACAGCAGCACACACGCTGATGGTGGGCTCCTGTCACGGAGTCCCTCCACGAGTATGTGATGACACTCTGGTGGTAGATCACTGCTGCACATGGGATTAAAGGCAGTGCATAGTACAGTGCAAGCTGCATTGGAAGAATCCAATGAATCTTCCAATGAATACTAGTGAGCTTCGCGCAGCACAATAAAGGATGTTAGACCTTTGTCTTGCAAGCAGTTTTTGTGCCTATGGCGTATTACACCTGAAATGAAACTCAAATTCTTTTGTTCCGTGAAGTGTGTTGCAGGTCAGTCATGAATTCATACGTCTAATGTAAGATACTTTTGTGATTGTGATGGTTTTCCATTCCGGCGCAGTAGAAAGGTATTGTAGAGTTTTAGCCGAGGTATAAACCAAAAAGGTAGTAAACACACAAGAATCCAAATAGCCAACAGCAACGAACAGAACATAATCATCAATAAATACTTCAGCAGCATGAACAAGAAAATTCCCTTATTCACTTCACGGTTCACTTCACTGAAATGGCACAACAGCACTGACACTGAACTCTGTCCCAGCACTTTCGGCCCAACAAGAAGTACAGAGGAAGTTCATAAATCTACGATTGGACTGTCTTTCTGGTTTGCAAGACTGAATCAATGATTATTCATGCGTTACAGGAGGTGGCATAAGCGGCGACTGCGCACCAGCAAGCAGCAACCACGACAAGTTCTTCACAGCAGCCCCTGGAGTAGCCTGGGAGGTTGTCATTGCTGATTGTGGTCACTTCCAGTTCCTGGACAAGCAGAGCCTTGTGCAGCAGGCCATGTGCGGGCAGGTGCATATTTCCAAATCCACTCCTTTGCAGTCCCTTACAATGCAAAAGGCGTGTTGTTGCATGAGGTATAAAAAGGTTTATTCTTGACTGAGATAGAACTCAAAATGCTCCTTTCTGGTACTTCATACCTTGCATGCTCCTCCTCACTATTTCTTGTTGCTTCCCAGCTGAACCTTGTCCAGCAGGCCATGTGCGCCTTGAACCAAATATACTCCTTGAGAATCCTTGACAAGGCTTGTTATTGAACGAGGTAGAACTCAAAATGCGCCTTGCCGGCCCTTCATACCTTGCATGCCGCTCCTCACTCTTTCATGTTGCTATCCAGCGTGAAAGGATCAAATGTGACCACTGTCACGGGCACTGCCCCGCGTTTGAGTCACTGAAGGATCTAAGCACAGCACAGTCTAATGTTGCACGTATTTCATAAGTACGTAGAAGGCGTTCTTACGTTTTTTTACGCTTAATAAAGTAGTAGTTTTTTTACCACAACGCTCGCAATGTGCAACACTGGCGCATTCGTCCCTTGGCTTAGCCCCCCCTGGCTATGGGTTATGATGATTGGCCATTCGATGTGTGGTGGGAGAACTCTCTCTCACCACG
The DNA here is from genome assembly GCA_032359135.1 of Ulvella scutata. Taxonomy (NCBI): domain Eukaryota; kingdom Viridiplantae; phylum Chlorophyta; class Ulvophyceae; order Ulvales; family Ulvellaceae; genus Ulvella; species Ulvella scutata. Next base: position 6,644 of record JAUMHD010006173.1, read on the forward strand.
ATTATTCGTTTCTCAAAGCTATTCAGACCAAAATGGAGGGGACAAACGGTGAAGGGGCCTTGCGAAAGCGACCGATAAGCATATCCTCGAGATATTTCGACTAATTGGTTCAAGCAGCACAGGCCATAGGTGACAGGAGAGGTGTTCATTGACATAGTTGATGGGTGGGACAGGCAGGGGGGCAACCAGACCCTGCACTGCAGTGCTTCAACACTGTATGTGTTTCACGATTGCTCTCCTGCTCGTCTGACTGTTGTCTCAAGTCTCAAGACTTCACGATGGATGGGCTGGAGAAATGCGCTCTGACTGATGTGTGTGTCTGAACCTGCACTTGCACTGCAGTGCCACACACCAAACACCGGTAAATACAATTAATTACGACCAGGCAAGTGGGGTTTAACACACTGAGTCACTTACAAATCGTAAATTATATGGGATTAAACCTTTCAATGTTCGGTACTGTTGCTGGCAATATTTGGGTGCTCGCCCCTAGTGATCGAGGTTGTGGAGGGCAGAATCCTGAGCCTTCAAGTGTCTCACTCATACCTTTCCGGTTTGTAACGATTGCAGTGCCACACACCAAAAAAGAAATTACAGGCGTCTTGTCCGTTTATCATTCTCAATGCTGCCAATCTTAGTGCTGTTAGCCTCGAACCTGTGTTTTCGCTGCAGTTCATCGAAACTGTGTGCCCCTCACAATCGCCTCCCTGTTGTCTCAAGTCTAAAGACTCCAATGTTACGATTGGAGTCGTAACATTGGATTACGACATCATCGCTCCTAGTGGTAGAATACGATCATAACCGATCGGGCGCTTTCGGTATCAGCGCAGGATCTAACAGTAGCTCGACCACACAGATGAGGGGATTGTGCCGAGATACGTGAGTTCAAAGGCCCGCCTGCGATGGATGGAACATGAGAAATGCGATCTGACTGATGTTTGTGTCGTAACCTTCCCAACCTTCGCTAGCACTTCAGTGCCACGCACCCCATCCTGATCTGTCTATCAATCTTCATAGTGTTCGCCTCTAACCTGTGCTTTTGCTGCAGTTCTTCGAAACTATGCACCCCTCACAAGCACTTTCCTACTCACCTAAGCAGCGTCAGTCTTTAATCTGCGATTGGCACTAGTCTCTAACCTGCACATGCACTGCAGGGCCATGCACCAGACTCAGCAGTGCGCAACATCACTCAGGCAGTCATGGTCGCATGGGCGGAGCTCGCCACGAAGCCCTCTCTGTCTCCAGCCATTGCAACCCCCCCAGCAACCCCTAACACCCTCAGCTCGAGACAAGACCCTGATGCCAGCCATAGCACTAGTAGTAGTATAGGCAGCCGACCTTCAACCGGCAGTGATATACCTTCACCCGGCAGTGATAGCAGCATTGGCATCGGCAGGGGGGGTAGTGGAAGTGGCAGTGCTGCAACCTTTGGCGCCTTTCCAAGCAACCCGCACAGCATCACCAACACCTACAGCAGCTCGAGACACAGCGATTCCACATCCTACGATGCTCTGCCTGCCTCTCAGGGATACCTTGGTCGTGCAGGCGGGGTTAGTGGGGCTGCTGGAGCCCGGGGGGGGTCATGTGCGTCTGGCGCCGGCGCACTGGATGTCTCCTTGCAACTCAGCAGGGGCGAAAACGCTCCCCAGCAGATTAACCAAGTGGCGGTGGGCGCTTTGAATGGGTTGTATAGTAATAGTAGCATTAGTAGTAACAACAGTAGTACTAGCAGTAGTAGTGCCTTAAGGGGGGAGTGGGTTAGTGCGTCGTCGGCGCAAGCTTGGTCGGTGTCCACGTCGTCGACTAGGGGAGGTGTGCGGGGGGGTTCGGGGCAAGAGGGGCTGGCAGAGCTGTGGAGAGAAGTGTCTGAGGGGGTGTCGGAACGTGCAGAGGATATTCTGAGGCGGGCAGGCCCGGGGCCCTCTGGGCGCGCCCTGGAGGTGCGGGTGCGGGTGAAGCAGCCTTGACGTGTCGAACTCAGCAATGGATCCATTGTTGGTACACCGCCCGATTACGGGTGCACTGCGTGAAGTGTTTCGCCGCATGCAGTTTCTTGCAGAGTGAAGTGATTCACCGCATGAAGGTGTTTACAGTGTGAAGTGATTTATAGCTTGAAGGTGTTCATAGCGTGAGGCGATTCACAGTAATAATGCTAGGGGAATTCAATATTTGATGGCGTACACACATGTGTATTTCTATGATTGTACATGTTTTCGTTCGTAGGTTAGGTTAGATTACCTTGGTCTTGGCTCCTGGGTTTCTTTCGCCCAGTCACTACACGTTCGGGGGTTTTAATTTCAAGCACTTGGCTACAAAGAGGTTTAGATGTCAGGTTCTGGAATGATGTGTAAAGTTACAGACGTACGTTCTGGAATAAGGCAGTTTTAGACAGGTTTGCATCAAACATAGATCAGTACATGTATGCATGGGACATCTATATGAAGATCATCCATGACACGGCAAGAATGCAAAGAACCCACTGAGCAGCCACATTCTGATTACATACATCTCAAGCAATCAAGTTTTATAATTAGTGTGTGTTTGCATGGATAGGCGCTCGGCAAGCACTTTTGAATTTGCTGGAACGTTTGGTGGGGTGCAAATTACATCAAACGGCCAAAGTACTAAACAGGCACAGAGCTTGTGTTGCTTGCGACCTTGTGGTGCTTGCGGTGTGCTTGCTGGTTGGGTTCTTGCTGATTGATAAACCCGAAACGTGTAGTACAAAAATCTCTTGTGGCCCTTTTATATGATATTGTTGTGGCAGATGCTCGGCCATCTGTGCAAGCTTTGTGCATTCGTACAGTGGCACTGTTGATGTAAGTTTGATGTTTGATGTAGGGCTCTGAATTAGGAGGTCGATTAGCCATTGATTTGGTGAGGCGCTAATCAATCTTTAATTAGGAATGGGCCAAAAACAAAGATCACAGGTTAATAAGTGGAGCTAATCAATACCTGAGTGTGTCGTTTTCGCATTGGTTACAGGTTGAGTATTAATTAATACCGACCCTTCCAGGTACCCCGAGACAGAACAATTCCCTTATGTTTTGGTTACTTTGGGGATATTTAAACACAGTTTGGGGATATTTAATGGGCCTGGGGGCACCTATGTGACAATACCTGTATGTCCCAAGGGCCAGGGATTCCATCTGGTGGGGAAACACAAAAAACACCATATTGAGGGATCAAACTGCCGAATCTGCAGGGAAAAAACGGGCCGCCGGAAAACAACATTCCCGCGGCAAAAGGGTATGCATGGCAGGTTGCAGGTTGCCTCAGTCGCCCAATCAGTTTGTCCGGTGCAAAACGCCCTGAAATGGCCCCGTATTGTACGGGCACCTCAAAGTGTTGTGAAACTGAAGGCACCCCCACAGCAGATCTAGCAGGACGATGCAAGAGCGCGACTGTTGTTGCTATATTGTCTAGTGAGCAGTCCTCTGTGTCAACTGGAATGACAACATTGCACCAGTCTGTTTCCTCGAAATTGCATGAATAATGGATTAATAAGTAGGCGAACCGTTGATTAGGATTCGAACTAATCATAATCAATGTCATTAGAAATGAATCCTAATTTTTTGCTTATCAATCCTGACCGGCTAATTTAGAGCCCTAGTTTGATGTGCACACATGGCGGCCCCCACAGGAGCATCCACCAGCCAACCCAATTATTGCAGGAAAGCGCCAAGCACAGATCTGGAAGCGGCGTTGCCGCCGGAAAGGGGAAGGTGCAAAGAGAGAGCGGCACAAGGAGGAGGGGGTTGGGGCCAGGGCACCACCGTGGTAAAGCAAGGGGGGGGGGGGGGGGGGGGGGGGATTGGGGCGGTTAGATGCCACAGGCCCCAGGTAGTGGGAACAGGCAGGCCCAGCAGCAGGGCCTTGCCAGAGATCCGCGCATGAACCTCTCTGTACTGTGATGTACATGCATCTCAGTCCTGCGCACGTGGACGATGTGATGATTGCGCCTGCGGTTGGGGGAGGCGACCTTGAGCAACGCGTGTTTCAACGTTTTCACAATTGTGTTGAGTCATCTGACTGTGGGAATGTGTTCGAATCTTGCCTGCCTGCGGCCCACACGCCCTCCAAACTGCGGTGGCCACCATTCCCGCTCCAGTGGTCACCATTCTCCTGGCCCTTCCCCAGAGATCACCAGATCGCCTAGTTAATTGTAATAATCCTGAATACTTGGGACTGTTTCGTAGGTGTCTGCTCTGATAACTAAGCAGTACTGTTGAACATAGCGAGTCTACTTTAACCACTGGAAATCTGAGCTCAGATGTCCAGGGGTTATAGTAGACTGGCCATGTTGAACCGGTACTAGTGATCACCGGCCTTCAGAATCAATATTCCCCTATTAATTTCGAAGGCCGCCTTCCCTGTCCCGCCACTTCCCGCGGCCACCTGGGAGTCCTCCTTCTGTGGTCTCTCAGAGAGACTCTCTCCTGGTTGTGGCTGGAGGGGGCCGCCCCTGGTGGTGACCAAGCAGCATGGTGGTGAGCAAGGTGACGACCAATCACCACCTTGGTGGCTGGCTGGTGGTGACCAAGCAGCAATGACCAGCAGCATCGGCCGCAGTCTGTTCTGCGATGTGTTGTTTCGCCAGCAGCATCAGTCGCACCACCAGGTCTGTGATACATGGCTGGCAGTCACACCGCCAGACATGTAACGCAGAACAGACGGTGTGCTGTCCTTTCAGCCATAGTGAGCAGGCAGCGCAGGCCAGCAGTTAGGTTGTGTGCCAGTACCAAAACTCCTGACCAAGGCACGATGGTCGTATTATACCGCTAGGAGCGATGATATCAATGTCACTGGTACAGTAGACTCGCCCAGAATCGTAACAGGGGGCAAGATTACAACAGTAACATTCCCACAGTAACATGACGCAAGCTTGCTTACGGTTAGCACGAGTTGCTCAAGGTCACCGCCAACACCCGCAGGATCAACAACAGCAGTATTGCCTGCGATCTGTATGTTCTGTGATGTGCTGTTTCGTCATTGAGCTGCTGGTGTGTATACGCCAAACCCTACGTAGGGTTTGGTGAAGGCTCTATGGCGGTGTCGGTCTGTTTGTTTCTTTCGTCAGGGGGGTAAACACTATAGCCCATGGGCCGTTCTGGTGTGCAAGCGGGCAACTGGGGAGCCTTTTGAAGGTTCTGTCGCCACAGTGGGACTCCCC
>JAUMHD010006184.1:0-11800 GCA_032359135.1 Ulvella scutata
CCACTCTCACCTCAGGGAAGTCGCGGGCAACTTCCTCGAGTGGCCCCTGCAAGCCCAGAGCAAACAGGAGAGGCCCACTGGGGTCCCCCTGTCTTACACCAGTGGTTGACCAAAGCAACTCATGGCCGCGCGGACCGCCATGCACCCACAATTCAGCAGGCGCGTCATAAGCCCATTGCACAAATGAGAACAACTGAGGGTGCCGTTCTACAACGGCTGCAAGCACCGCCTCACGAGAGATGGTGTTGAACGCATTACGAAAGTCAGTTGCACGAGTTAAAAGCCGACAAAATTAACAAGTTTTCTTGATTGTATTTTAATCCCCTGGATATATGCGGAGAGCCAGATGTACGCACATGTTACATCAATGGATCGGTCCTGCAGTTAGAAGCTCAATTTTGTAGAGATCAGTTCAGTGATGTTTGCTGTGGGTTTCAGGACTACCTGTCTTACAAGCAGCTAGTGTGCTTTGTCCGAGGAGTTATGTTGTTTGCATGATGCAAGCTTGTGAGCATGACGTTTTTTGACGCTGGAGGTTGGAACATGCCAGTGGATCCAGTATCAGAACAGCATCAAAGTGATAATTTGTGTTTATTTGCCTTACTGGCAGCTGTACCTGTCGCGACCCATGCGATTCATGAGCTCGAGCAGCTACTTGTTATATGCATATATCCTGAGCTCACAGCTGTGCACAGACGTCGGGAGAAGTGGGCGCACTATCACTTGCGCAAATGCTTCATCAAGAAGCATACAGATCAAAATGATATCCGTGCAGTGTATTACAAAGTAGCCGAGGTTGGTGTCTTGAAGCCCAGCATCAGTGAACAGTGTCCCGCTCTCAGTCTTGGCGACACAGCATTCACACATACAGACTACCGTCGTGGCACCAGGAGGTCTGATCTGATTATGGGTCATGTCGTCAGGTTGAGGGCTTACTGCGTATGTCTTGAAGACCAGCTGTGCCAGGAGCATCGGAATTGACACTACTCTGCTACCCATGGTGCGTAAACATCGACTTCCTTTCCACAGAATTTGTTTCCAGTTTCTTAATGGGCCATTCGTGTCGTGTCAGGTGTTCGCTGCGTTTGTGAATACCCTCGCCTCACCACCACTGCGTTGAACTATCTGCGGCAGCATTTTCGTTGACACAGCCGTCAGCGACGACAGATATATGGATTGATTTATTGCAATTGAGGTAGCAACGTTGTCGAGCTTCCTGGTGCATGTCCACCACTTTCTCGCACTGTGCTGCCATGACTCACTGCTCATTCAAGTAGTAGTTTGCGTTCGTGTCGCATAACGAAGCTGAATCATTTTCAGTCTGTTCTCTTGGGTGTGCTTGTCTATTGTGCACCATGGCCAGCTGTGCGGAAACCTGTGAGTCGGAGCGTCCACACCCACATCCAGGTCACTCGATTTCGCAGACATCGATCACTGCAACGATGTCTATTATAAATTAATGATATAATTATCAGATGAAGCTGGTATATGCTACGTCCTGATGCTGCTTAGCTGATCGTGCAGCTCATGCCAAACCATTGATAGCGTGGTCTGGTTTCTGCACAACTCCGTCGTGAATCCTTGTCTGATGAAGTGTGCATGTACGAGCTGTCGTCGTTTGTGATAGTTTAGTTGTTTGCAGGCAGGGATGCCATTGGGAGTCTTCCAAGACAAGGCAGATATGCACACATCCTGCACAACAAGAAGAATAAATCTTGTGAGACAGATGAATAGAATACGTCACGCACTATTGGCCTGTCCACTTGTGATGCTCCTGCTTGGCACTGCCGCCATGCCATGTTGCTCAGCGCAAGCCGAAAGTAGCAGTGTAGAGCTGGTCAAGATTGTGAGAACACCTTCACAGCTTCTCAGCGCCATCAACACCGACGGAGCCAGGCATGTCATCATCCAGGCACACATGAACCTGTCAGCCAGCTGGAATAATCAGGATCCACTGCTGCAGCTGAAGATGTCAACCAAGAGCATTCAGGTGCAAGTTCTGCATTTCCGTTTATACTGCATTATGTCCACCACACCATTAATCAAACTTTAAGACGTGACCACGGCTCATATAGGTATTATCTCACACAAGCTCAACGATGCAGTCTATCGTTCACGCTGCAGCTGCCGGGGCTCTCTTGTACCCTGTTCGCGGTGCCATCATGTTCAAGTACAGTAAGCAGAAAATCTGCAGTGTTCTTACAAGAACTCGCATTGCAAGTATGCTGCAACTTGATAGCAGAGCATCATGCTGCCTCACTGTGAAATGGGCAGAACATCGGAGTGCTCAGCGCTGCTTGATGGTGGTGTAGAGCAGGCCGAACATCTGACAGTAATGTGTTTTGGCGCTCAGATGAGCTGTTCTATGTGCAATAGTCTCAGTGCAATGTGAAAATTGCTTCTGAACTTGTGATGCAGTATCCCCTTCAGCGTGAACGCGATCAGCATTCAATATGAACTACTGAGGTACATTCACATGTTTTTTCACATCTATGTGCCACAATGTATAGGTCAGCAGAACACGTCATCAGTATCCCAAACGCACTGGGTTCTCCTCCAGTTCCTATGAGCAAACATCCGGGGAATGACTAGAAATCAGATTGCATCAAAGCATCTTTTTGGCCAGCACACAGCATGTCGTCGCATCACGCAGACGATGACAGCCTGGGATTGTGACTTTGAAACACCCTTGAACGGTTCACAAACCTTCAAGCTCCGCTTGTACATGACTCCTTTGAAGCTTTTGAGTACTACTACCTTCTGCGTCGAGTTCAATCGAGTTTGAACTTGCCAGAAAATATTGTTTGGCACGCAGATTTGTATGTGGGCAATGTCAGATGGGTTTCTAGGGTCCCAATCCTTGCGGCATGGGGACCTTCTTGAAAACCTGAGCATATGCAGGGGGATTGCCCAGAGCACATAGACACCCAGTACAAGCGAGGCGCAACGCAATGCGTGCTTCGCATGACGCAGTCCTTCCTAGAAACCCCTGACGCTATGGATTTGTTACTAGCAAACCTGTACATCACCACAGACCTCCCAGAAGAGCCCACCCTGCGTGTGGGGAGTACGAACAGGTACAGAAGACACATACGTGTACGCAAGTCCAGAGTATGGATGGAGAACGTCACCCTGGAGGGCGATGAAGGCGCCCTCACTGAAGGGGTGGATGTGTTTGGTTCTGCTTCGGAGCCCGGTCGCATCTTTGCTCAAGGTGCGATTCAAGCATGTGGCCTCTGCTGGTGCTGTGCAGCTTGCTGCGCTAGAGGGCTCTTGTTGCTTCATCTTTGTTGTTTTTTTCGCGTTGTTTGAGCAGTATCGCTTGCTCGTTCGTTACCAGTTCTCAGAGCATTCTCATGCTTTTTAGTATCAGGTGGGATCTGAAATCACCTACAACCCCCCCCCCCCACCCCCCACCCCCCGCTGCCGTATCTCTCAGTTTTAGATTCTTACATCATTCTGCAGACACCAGCATATGATGGCTTTCATGGTCATGGACTGAGTATCAACGTATCTATCTGGTGGGTCAACACCGCCTGGGTTCGAATCTCGCTGCATAATGCCGCATCTCTAGTTGTACACAGTTGATACGTAGTAGGTATGGTGGTTTCCTTCAGAGAGGGTATACGGTTTCGTGTTCTTGTCCGCCAGGTGGCACTCACGGCGAAACTCACTGCGAGTGTGTCGCAGTGCCTGAATATTTTGGTACATTTTTATTGGAATATTATTGTTGCAGTCCCTGAATACTACTACGATGTTCAGATGATATCTTGTGAGCAGTCTTCAGCAGGACAGCAAGGCGGCCCAGCACGCGAAGTGGAATCGTGTTGTTCTATCTATTGTTCAGTGTCATCAAAGCTTTCAGTTAGTCTCTTCCATTGCCCAGGCATGGGCAACGAAACGCGCGCGCACTGCCTCCACGCTTGCCGATGGAACCACTGAAGGCGAACAACAAAAAGGCACTGTGGCCACAGTTCACCAAAGTATCTTTTGTCGCTTCCCTATGTTCATCTAGACCTCCCACAAGCCTGCCCGGACATGTCCGCTCCTCCCCCACAACACATGCGTTGCTGTACAGGTTGCGTGTTCCGGAATCTGAGAGGGAGCAGCGGCGCAGGGGTGTCGTTGCAGACAAAGCGTTCGCGCAACGACAATGTTCCAGCCTCTGCTGCATGCTATGACTGTGTGTTCGAGGCCAACCACGCGCACGTAAAGGGTGGGGGGGTCCATATGGAGCGACAGTCCAACCTGCTGCTCTCAGATTGCGTGTTCAACGGCAACAGCGCACCCACAGGGCCTGTGATCGCCGCGGAGGACTCCACACCATTGGTGTACGCATTGCCTTCAGTCTTTGTTGAAGTGGTGGGCAGTAGAACACGCGGATTTGCCGCTGGGTCGGGCGGACTGCCGAAGCGGCTGCTGGTGCGGTCGATGCCGCTCAGCCGCGCCCCCTCCAGCCACTTCTTGGCGGGTGATGATGCAACTATAGTTGATCTTCAGTTGGTGCGTGCGCCCCAGACAGCCACTGTCCAGTCGCCACATCCCACACCATCCTTCCTGCCACAGATTCTTTGGCAGTTGTGGAGGCTCGTTGAGACTGGCTTTCTCCCGTGTGGTGGAGCAAGTGTGTGTTGAGAGCTTGTGTATGTATATGCGTGACTTAAGCTTTTCACCTTAATCTAGTCTATGCTTGTGATGCACAGGCACCCACCTGTGCTCACATCATAGGCCCCGTGACAGACACTGTTACCTAACCCTTGGGTCTGTAGTATGGCATACCCCCCGTGGATGCTTCTGGGCTGGGGCCCTTGCAGTGTGCAAGCTTGCAGCTGTGTGCGAATAGCTTGAATTTTCCAGCCTCTACGGGTGTGAAGTCTAGCGTCCCACTTTACATCCCTGATTGGAGTCGGTGAGCTCTCACAAGTGCTCCATGGCTCGTGTTGATGTGGCTACGTGGTGCTTAGTTCATGTGGTGAACGGTACCAACTCTCTCTTCACTTGCTCCAAGTGACAGTTCATACCAACACAGCTTCTGCCACATGCAGGAGCTTGCACTCAGCTACAAGAGCCTTGTGCCCCGGACCGGTAACCTACAACCATTGCTGTCATTGAGGGCGCTCGCAGACGGCTCCTTCAGCACCCCCACTGTGGATTCTGCCCTCACAGACACAGTGCAGCCCGCAGCGCCCTCCACCAATGCATCCTCCACTGAGCCACTCCCAGATGGTTCTAGCAACAGCACAGTAGCGTCACCTGGAGCACTGGGCGAAGGGCAGCGCCAGGGCGTGTCTGGCGGCACGGCTGGCAGTGCAGGCCCTCTTCCAGAGACTGCAACAACCCAGGAGGGGGGTACTGGGATTCGTCAGATCATGATAATTGTGTTGTGCGCCATGGTTGCACTTGCAGTGGTGATGGTAACACTTCTGTTGATGGCCATGCGCCGGCATGCCGCGCAGGCTCGCGAGCTTCCCGAGGACAAGCCTGATGAAATGTCTCAAGTGTCACAGGTGTGCTGCCAAGCTACTGGGAACGAGCGCGTCTGTGGTTGCACGCTTGATTTCGTGGATCCTGTCTGCAGTTTGCAAAGCCTGTGTGTCTGGCTGTGAAGTTGCCAGAAATGTTGAGTTGCCGGCTCTGGAGGAAGGAGGCACTACATCCCGCTGATAGCTAGTCCACACAGCTTGATTCCTACACGCATTATGCTCACCTTTCACCTAGTTCGCAGCACAGCATGTACCCTAGCCCGCAGCCGCAAGATCCTGTCCGCCATCGGACTGTATAACCAAAGAGAACTACAGTGTCAGCCAACCTGTCTCACCAGCCTGTGTTGACAGACTGTGTCGCCAAACAGGGGACTATGCAGATGCTGCCTGTTGCCCCATCCCACCATCCAATCGCACGACATCGCAACACCGAACCTTGACATTTGTGTCACTTGTGCAGGAGCTTGCACAGGCGGCTGCTGCTGAGGACAGGGACGTCGACCAGGCAGACGCAGATGCCCCAAAGCATGCAAAGGAAGACTCTGCCACAGAATTGTGCACAGAAACGATAGAACCTGAAGAAGATGACATCGGTAACGTTACAGACAACCCAATCTTTGTGCGAAACGTCTGGGAGGTGCCACCCAGTCGGGGCTTCTACCTAGAAGACATCATGGAGGAACGAACAGCTGATCTTGCTCAGTCAGGTTATGTAACTGGGATCCTTGCACAGGCCACACTGGACAGCCTACACCACAGCGTTTCAGAGTCTCTGTCCCCCTCCAAGAAGCTGCAGATTCCAAGCCCTGAGCAGGCTGCACAGCACCAGCATCGCATCTCCCCCTCCTCTTCAATACACCAGTCGCTGCAGTCCAATACGCAGCTCTCGTTGCAAGACTCCCTGTCGGATTCGTAGCTCCTGGCCCTGCAAAGAGTCTCGCAGCACCGCTGGACGTGCTACTGCTGTTGCACACAGATAATGCCTCACTCGAGGCTGTATTCCTTAGTCTTGGATGCAGCCTCGAGTGACTCAGCCTCGAGACAGATCACTCGAGGCCAGAGCCCTTGACTGCACTGGCAGTCCCCTGCATCTGTGCTGTCGACAGGCTCGGTGCCTTGGGATTGCTCTGGGTTGTGATCGTCAGGCGCCACAGGCTGCTTTACGGTTGCAGGCAGTTGTGGCTTGGTTACTGCTGTGCAGGTTCCCCTGGGCCATCCTAGATGCAATCCCCGTGGCCATGATTGCCTGTTGTGCTGTGCAGCGTGCAATATGCCGGCATGGAGCTGCACACAGACGGTGCTACAATGGACCAGTGTCGACATGTGCACTGAGCAGGATATCGTTCATCGTACGTGTGTTTAAGCCCTACCGTGGCACGTACCATTTTAGCACTTTATTCAGCACTGCATGCGGATCATGAGTTCAAGTCATTTATGGATAGTTTCATCTGGCGCTGTGAGAAACCCAAAGTTCTTGTTTGCGTTGTGTACAAGCTGTAGCTGACCATGTGCGACAGCGTTGGAATGGTACCAACTTGTTGCAACAGGAAAAGTAAGCTTCTGTGCTTCACACCTGCTAGACTGCAGTCTGTTGCAGTGCAGCTAGTAGGGATTACAACTTATTGTTGTGTGAATTATACATTCCTTGTGACCTGGGGCTGTTATACAGCAGCCACTGCATCTGGCGAGGAGGTGTTTGCTGCATATTTTTTGGTACCTGGAGCTGCGAGTGAGTGTGGATATGAGGCTCTGCAGTAGCGTCCGTCCCATTGTTGCATTGACACCCAACAGGCCAAGGCAGCAATGTGTCATTATTCTGTTGCAATTTCAGGATGTAACACACTCTGATGTTGCTCAACCAACTTCTCTAGAGGGCCTCTCGTTACATGGGAAATCAGCCCTTAATCCTACTCATGCATGCGGTATGTGTGCGTGTGCGCATTTCTCCATGTTGGACTTGTGTCCTGCAGCCAAGACCCCTGTGCAGTTAGCCTTAAGCTGTGCTAGGTGCTGTTCGGGATCTGAAACAGGACAGCAGCCAACAGAGCTGGGAATAGTACATGAAATGGTTCTGGATGCCAACAATGCACGAATGTGAAACAGCACTTTGTTCTGTTCAGGAAAGGTCAATGCTGTTCCTTGCAGCAATTGTGCCTAGTTTGGTGACTCAGTGTTGTGCGTGCATAGTTCTTCCGTGCGGGGCCAACATCTGAAAGTGCCTGGTTGTGCCAATCTCTTTCAATTCTGTCCTTTCTTTGATTTTTGGAGCATAAAATCAGCGTACTGCACTACAAGGCCTTGAATCTTCTCCCGCTCAGCGTGCAGGAATGCTGTGTCCTTGCACCCCGCATGCGCACTTAACACTTTGGACACACACTTGTCCAAGATGATCTCTGCCTGCTCCCCACTCACCGCCCCTGACACAATCCACGGGTCCAAGCACATAGCTACAAACTCCCGAACCTCTTGCCAAACCTCTGATGCACTGCACGGGGTCTTCTGTGTACTAACCTCCGCCAGCCCCCCATCAGCCTGCCTTTCGCACTCATGTGGGGAACTCGAGGAAGGATCTTCTGGAACATGTTCTTCCTCAGATCCTGACAGCTCCGCACCACTTAGGTCTTGCCTGTCTTCATCCGATTCGAACAAAGAGTCCACATACAGCTTGACAGCATCCGCGGCACCTTCCTCATCTCCTCCCTCAGAGCATACCTCCCTGTCGCGCTTCAACTTCCCCCTGTTTGGGCCAGCTGCAGGGGGCTCATGATTCAGACCTCCTGGCTCTGATGCTGAGCAGTGCAGACCACTTCCATCTGATGCAGGCTGATCTGCGTCCCCAGAGTGTTCTGGAAGATTTGCAGGCTCATCATCGGCATCATTGTCTGGTGGGCTGCCGGCAGAGCATCCTGCAGCATCTGAACCGTGTCCATTAGGGTCACAACCATCCAACTCTTTCAGTTGATGCGGCGTATCATCGTGCATTGTACTGCTAGTGCGGCACACTGCGCCCTGCTCAGTGGCAGCAGCATCCACTGGGCTCTGCACTGCTGTGACCCTCTCTGCAGCTGCTGTGCACGCGCTTTGTGGATGCTGTGCTGGTGGCGGCTGAGAGTAGTGCTCACACAGGTTACATAGTGACGTAAAGTCGACGTTTGAAAGGTCTGGTAGCTGTCGACTGAGCACCATATGGTACTTCTGGGAGTTGGGGCTCTTGTTGAACACATGAGTCTCATGTGCGACAGCAGCTTTGATCGCACAGCGACAAAAGGATATGTTGAACTTCACTTCCTGCATGCAGCGGGAACGTATTTGTGGACTCTGTTATGTACAGAATTCTGTCTGCAGAAAGGGATTGGAAAGGGTTCATGCATCAGCCAAGGTTGTCTTGGATTACCTGGAACAGGCTCGCTGGAGACTTCAAGCCGAGAAACTCTGCTCCAATGTACTTCAGATATAGTGCAATGCTTCTATTCAGCCAGGTGATGCGTGGACCTCTGGGAATCTTTGCACGATGCTTCACTTCAATGTTTGGAAGCACAGGCTTGGGCACTGCTTCAAATAGCTTCATGTCGACTGCATGGGGGTATGTATAGTGTATCATCGCTGGATTGATTCTCATTATAGTAGATGCCTTTCCAAGATAGAGGCGAACCTTTCAAAGGGCTGTAGTCAGGATGTTGCACAGACTTTGCCTTCTTTTTCGCGCCTACCCGACCTGCCAACCAAAAGTGCTTCAAAATAGATCACACAGAAGGAGGCAACCGTGGAATGCGAGAAGATCTGGCCGAGCACCTGTGATATCCTCCTCCTGCCCCTCGAGCACGCTGTTAAGGAGCAGCCAAGCTTGGTTCTGTCCATACTTTGGCGCCAGGGCAAGCTTCTGCTCTAGATTCTCCGGGTTCATGCTATTCATCTCCCTATCCGGCATGGTGAGGTCGTGCCAATAGATTATTGTGCACAGCACGATAGAACAGGTCTGCACAAGCCAGGTTGGGCACGCAAAACAGACACTACGACCCAAGAAGTCTTCTCTCCCATTATCTCTTATTCAGCTCCGTTTGAGGCGCCCGCGGCAGGAAGAATTGACGGGCAGAATCGACGATCAGACACACTTCCATCCAGCTGGAGTGTCCCACGCGGTGTGCATAATCGCTCAGTGCAATCGGGTCTGAACATGCCACTTCCACCACGGTTGAACAACACATACACAGGCGAAAGAATATCTTCATGTAAAATGTCGATTATTGTGGTGTCGGTTCATTGACAGCCCCTTCAAATTACACATTCCTCACTTCGAGCATTCTTTCGTCTCTGCACGCTTCTTTACGCACCAGAATCGAGAACGGTGTTCTGTTGAGTTTTACAGGGCTGTAGCAGGGCACTGAGTTTCAATTGAAGAGGGCTCACTGCTGCGTGAAGCAGAACATCTGGTGAAGCCATGTCGGATGGTCGCCACTCTGATGTAATGCAAAGCGTAGAAGGTGATTCAGATGATGGAGCATATGACTACAAATATGACAGCGACGACGACAACGAAGACGATTACAGCGAACAGGACGAGTACATGCAGATCGAGGAGAAGGTGAGTGCTGTGCCCACCCTCCACGAACTTGGATAGTATATTATCCAAAGCTGTTCATCGCGGATCGTTTGAGCTTCGCGCATGCGCATCCGGCAATGTGTTGCTTGAATAACGAGTTCTGATCAGCTGCTTTTCGCCCAGCCAGCTGTCCTCCGAATCAGTGGCAGACCCTGTGATGAATAATTTAAGCACAATAGTGTGATGTACATGTGGGACATATGCTTTCAGGGTGTTGATATAATGACTTTGGCGGATGTGAAGAGCAAGTATGAGCGAGACCTGAACCGTATCTGTGACGCCCTCCGCATACCATACGAGACCGCGGTGTTAGCTATGCGCCAGTTCAACTGGTGCGTGAAGCTGGCTACATGCATGGACTGTGCTGCATGCCCCTCTGCACCAGTGCTGCCAACTGAATTCGCTTACAGGGACGCGCAGAGAGTAATGGACACTTGGTGCGATGACCCAGAGCGTGTAAGGAAAGTTGTAGGAGTAGCAGGGACCGATAACATGCCCTCTCCACGTCCAGACATAACAGTGTGCACCCCCCTGCTCTGCATGCTGTCCACCTGGTACCAAACTAGCCAGTGGATTAAACTGCGACAAAGATTAGGCTCTGACGGATTCCTGACATTGGCCGTGTTGCAGAGGATGTGCCCGGTTTGCTTTTTAGACTTCCAAGAAAAGGACATGCTGTCCGCCGGTTGCAGCCATTTCATCTGCAAGCAGTGCTGGAAGACCTACCTAGATGTAAATATCAATGAGAAGCAAAAAGTGATGCGTCTGACCTGCCCAGCTCTCGCAGAGGGTGACAAACCATGCCCAGTGGTGGCCCCTCGCAGCCTGCTGGTACAGGTCGCGGACCGCCCCATCCTGGAGAAACTAGCGGACTATGACGACGCCATGCTGGTAGAGAGCAACTCCCGCGTGTCATGGTGCTCGCAGCCGGGGTGCAAGGCAGTTGCCATGGTGGATAGACCCGCCCCAAGATATCCAATGTGTGTTCTTCGCACCCCCCTCTGACTCAAGTGAATATTCACCCTTGCACACAACCCCCCTTGCACCAAGGCCTGCAGAACAGCCATAATACCAGGTTATGCTAGTGATTATCATGGGGTTTGTGTCAAGTGCGCACACAGGGAGACTTGTGCTTCCTTGTTGCGGGATTTTCTATGCATATACTTACCTACTACGGCGCTATGTGTCGCCCGTACTGACATGGTGCAAACATATAGGCCTCTGGACGTAGTGTGCAAGTGTGGCGGCACGTTCTGTTTCACGTGCAAGGAAGAGGCGCACAGGCCAGTGGACTGCGAGACTGTGAAACAGTGGAACATGAAGAACAGCGCCGAGAGCGAGAACTTGACATGGATCATCGCAAACACAAAGCCATGCCCCAAATGCCAGAGGCCCATTGAGAAAAACCAGGGCTGTATGCATATGACTTGTAGCCAGTGCCGACATGAGTTCTGCTGGCTGTGTCGAGGGGCCTGGACTGAGCATGGGGATGGCACCGGTGGGTTTTACGCTTGCAACAGGTCCGCCCCCCCTTCCAGCATGTTGCTCTTTGGGACCCATGAATCCCTGGTGTGAGCTGTGTCTAAGAGGCCCTTGTATGCATGTCATGCTACGCTACACCATCGTTCATTGTGCCAGCATTGTGTGTGTGTGTGTGTGTGTGTGTGTGTGTGTGTGTGTGTGTGTGTGTGTGTTACTCTGTTGCGGGAACTGCGCT
>JAUMHD010006195.1:0-11792 GCA_032359135.1 Ulvella scutata
GACTTTCGTGATGGTGCTGTTGTGCCATTCGAGTGAAGTGGTGGATGTTTTGTGTTAGTTGATTTTCGCTATTTGGGGTCATGCATATTTACTACCTTTCCGGTTTGTAAGAGAAGGCAGGAAAAAAAAATTTTTCACCAGAAGAAAGAAAGGAAGAACTAATCAGGGACCGCGCCATACCCAAGAAAGGCTTCCGCCTCAGCACCCCCGAAGGGGTGAGACATGGCCATACACCCCCGGGCCACCACACGGGACCACGAAGGCAACCACAGAGGCTGCAGAGAACGCCGAACAATATTGCAAGCAAAGACAGGGCCGCCAACAGGGACCGCATCGTCAGCCACAACAGCACCAACAAGGAGGAAGCAAGGCTCAGCAAACAAGAAAAGTAAAGCACGCCACACCTAGTGAAGTCAGCAAGTCCCGCTTGCACAAGCTCATTGGTGTGGTCCAGGTCTGGAGCAGCATGGAAGTCGTGTCCTGTGTCTAGTCCTCCCAAGCCTCCGAACACGGGGTCATCTCCTGTGATTGCACTTGCATCCCAAGCACACGTTGCCACGCCCTCCGGCTCGTGTGTGTTTCTGCACTTCAATCACTGTGTGTAATTTCAAGTACGGCGCCGTGCACTCTCACAGAGAATAGCGCAGATAGCAGAACAGAATGCTTTTTGTGCTGACAAGGTGCCCCGGCTGGCCTATGGTTGGTGTGTACGAAAGGCGCTTGCAATCTGCCAAAACCTACACTACGAGGTGCACGTAATAGGGCTGTGTGCACATACAGATGAGTCCGAGTCTAAAATTGTGCTTCCCTGAACTGCTCAGCCAAGTCCTTCAACATTCGACAACAACAACACGATCAACCACAACAAGAACAACAATAGTAACAAACACTTCATTCAGGAATGTCTCTGTGCAGGAACGTACGAGTACACAACCCAGTCCCCGTTGTGATCCTGCTTGTCAGCGCATCGATGGTTGTACACGCAGTCAGCTACGGCTCTGACTCCGTGCGCCTTCAGAGCTTCAACACAACGTTGAAGTTGCTCCTTGTTGCCGTACTTCGATGAGAAGTTGTAAAGTTGCGATGGCAGATAGCCTTCGGGCGCGACTGACTGGGATGGTGGAGGCAACCAGATGTGAGTAAAACCTGCTTGCCCAATGTCGTCTGCCATCTCCGTAACCTTGTTCCACCATCCATGTTTCTCCTTCCAGCTTTCCCAGCCGAAACCTGATCAGCGGACCTAATCGTCAATTCAGAGTACTGCAGTATGACAATGATGATGATGCACGTCGACTACCAAGGTTCACGAGACTGTTCGCTGACCTACAGACGAACACAGGCGCATATGCTGATCTATAACGGAAAACAAGCCCAATTACGTGTGTCGAGCAGGTTGTTAATCCCTGATAGCGTCCGTGGAGTTGTGTCTTTCGTCTGTAAACCGTAGACCAAGAATACGCTAACGGCATGCAGTCCCCAACTAACATGTCTACACACCCATCTACAAACACTTCTATTTGTGTCAATATCAATCCCTGCCGATCAGATTGTTGCGCTATGTTGTATTCGAACGGAACGAATGGCCTGAACTCGACTGACTGCTTCCTCACCAACGCAGGCGCGCTTTCAGCACTTTGGTACGCATAAATAATACACGTGACCCAAACATAACGATTGGACTCCCGCATTTCCGCACGCCCTCGTGTGTATGTGCACGTGCAGCTCTCAGCGCTGAGGGAAGTGCCAACGTGTACTGGTAAGACAGAAAGAGAACCAAGTCCGGGTTTGACTGCTCTGCGCGAAACCCAGGAATCACAATCAATAAACTCGACACTTCTTTGTGCAAGTAAATTTCAGTAGCAAGGTGTCAGCGTACGAGTAGTGATGAATGGCTGGTGATTGTGATCGTCCCAGTATCACTGAAATGATACTGAGACCGTACCTTGAAGTAGGATGGCGGAGTCATGAGGAACATGCGTCTCGCAAATAGCATCTTCCAGAGCCAGATCTGTGCCCATACACTCTGCTGTACTTTGTGCTTTCAGCGCACCCATGCGCGTTGGTTGTGAAGCCCTGGACACTCTCAAAACGTTATGATTCCTTGGGGCAGATATCAGTTCCAGGCTGCACAACTTGCACGTGTTCATACTTCCAGGGGAAAGACGATGTTCTATCACAGCAGGCCCGCTTGCAGTACTGTTGCTCGTATCCGGTGCAAGTGTACCTCACGAACTAAGCATCCGCAGACAAGACACAGACAGATTTCAGATGAAAACGAATAAATTGATGTGTATGTGACTTTGCAACTGAGTTGAATGTCTTCGGCGTCCGACATACGTGCGCGCATGTCACGCTTGATGCATGTTCGAATATACCATCAACGTCACTGGCATTCAATGTTCTTCCAGCAAACATCGTCCATATGTATACAAACAAATTACTTGCACGTCGAATCGATTGCATGTTCTGTTGTTGGAACATAAGCGCAGAGATCTCTTGACTTACAGCAGCTTTGAACAGGACGAGTATGTGCAAGGAAGGTACAACAGGTTCTGACATAGCCGGCCGGATTCTTCACAAGTGAACATGCATCGGTTGGGGGATCAGCCTGAGACAGAAACAGTGGGCTGCAGTGCCATAAACACGCATGCAAGCATTCCTCTGGTTCAGCTGAACCAGAGGAATGCTCGCTGCATCAGTCTGAATTCAGACTGATGCAGCGTATAGATCCATTCTGTCCATATTGACAACGTGAATCCTTGACAAGTATGAATATATCTAGAACTGTATATGTATGTACGTTGAAATCACGGCTCAGTGTCTGCCACTCAGTTTGATACGTGCAGACAGTGATTGGCATGGGGCAGATCGTTTGTTCAATAAGGATCAGAACTGGTCAATTCTGCGGAATGCTGGCACCAGGATTTAGCAGAAGTAATGTGCACGCCCCTGGCTCAGTAAGTTCCAAACACTGTTGCAGATTGACCTACCAGATGCCTCTGAAGACATATGTATACACCTGTGCCCCGCAATAATCACACCACAGCTGCACAAGCATTCAGCTAGCAGGAGAGATTCAAGTGCACGTTACTTCCTGCAGCTGCTACATCGTGAGCCAGATCCCTATCAGGGTACAAGAGTGTTCGCACACCCACATGCTCACACATCTTGTATACCGCACTTGCCTACAGGTGTCCAACAGGTAGGAGCACACAAGTCCACTTATTCACGATCCTGTCTATCAAGCCCTGCCATTTTCACGAAATTCTGCACTACGCAACCCGCTTCAACCTGTTCCAATTCAATGGACCATTCTGTTTTCCATTCCTCAAACTTCCAAAGAATTATTGAACCTTCTGCGCAAATATCTAAGAAACACGTTACTGCTGAGAGCAGCTGTGCTGTGAGATTGCCGCCCTGAACCTCACACATCACACACCTCTGCACTTGCATAATAAAATTCCCAGTTCCTGCTTCCACAACTTGTCACGAAGGACGCTAGGATGATCCCAGAGATCATGGTCCAGGGCACATAACAACACGACGAACCACAACTAGCTGTGCCACCTGTGAAAGAGCCACAAGCCATCCTGATCCCGTAAAGTACCAGGCCGTGTGCTTTGAAGCACAAGTAGAGAGATATGCACAGAGCACGAGTGCCTCCGGAGGTCGGCACAGCAGCACCCAGAAGTGAACTCTTCGGTGCTTCCATCAGGAGCAACTACTGAGGCATCAGCCCCCCCTTCAGTCGCCCCTCCACAACAAACTGTCGTCGTACATGAAAAAACAATTGAAGCAAGGCCACGCGATCGCACATACTATTCGCCCCAACACATGGCCGTGCTGAGGCAAAGAGGCTATTATTTTTTGGGTGTATTTCACGAATCTAGAACACCCAGATGCTGCAGGCCTCAAATCACGATAGGCTGACAGCATACCGATTCTCACCTTCGGATGGGTGTGATTCACTTCCTTGGCAAGCAATCAAGCCAGCATAGTGCATCGCTGTGCCAGGCTTTCCGTGCAGGCCAGCATGCCACTCTGTGCAGAAGCCTTTGGTGTTTCGCAGCAGCCGTTCAAACGCAAACTCGCCCCGATTCAGGCGCGGAGCAATCATGACAATGTCATTCATCGCCACCTTTTCCAGCTTTGGACCCAGTGGAGCCACTTTATCGTCCCACTGCCAATCATCCACGAAGTGGCTGGCCGCCATGTTGGTTGCATAGAGCACTGCATGGGCGATGTTCCAAGACTGTGCTCCAACGGACGTGTCTGGGTTCATCTGCAAGCACTTGGTATCTATATGAGCCTGTTACTGTTCGTACTTCCAGGGCGCCAAGTTTCTAAAAGCATCCAAAATATATACCAACTTCATCGGCTATGTAGTCAGGGAATCCAACGTTTTTGAACCTCGGTGATCACTTCACTGGGTGTAGATGTATGTTGCACTTTTCGCTGGTATTTCCTTGTACTTCTTGACTGCCCTTCCAGTGCGAAAGGATTACTGTGTGGTAGACTGTTTGTACACTTGTTACCTTGGTGAACTGCATTCAACGCAATCATCCTTGTATGAGCGTACACCATTCTGATCCGTTTCGTGAATTGTCTGTGACATGCATGGGCGCATAGCTTCGAGCACCTTGAAGTTACGTGAGAAGTTATGGGTGTTTTACCTGTGGTGTTTGCAGGCAGCTGTTTGTTGTGATCGAAGTGGTCGCTCATGCTGCGTGAGCTCAACAGAGTCCACCCATCTGTATTCGATTGAAGCGGTGATATGTTGCTCTCGCTGATTCTGGCTATTTGTGCTGATGCATCTTCTACTTGTTGCTGGCACTTGGCTCCTTTGATCATAATCGGTATTATTTATAGTATCATACGATCGCATCTCTGCAGGCATGGTTCCTCCAGGATGCTCTGACCGTGAACAAGAGCTTTCACAATATCACGGATGTACTACGAGTACCTGTGCAAACTCGAACTTCAGCCAAGAGGTTGTGTGCAGATGCAATCCAAATCACGCAACTATAGCCGGTTTAAACTTGATTCTGTCTTGACTTGGGGCTGTTGCCCTCCAGGCTTCAAGCAACACACTAGAATCCCATTCATTGTGGAAGCTGGGTCCCTTGTAGGTGTGCACGGACTCAGCTGGTCTCAGGTGGGAACGGGATTGAAAGCTCTCGTTATAGAGTTGTGGACACGGTTTAAGTCAGAGAAGCTGACTGAAAGAGCTGGGGACTTTATAAGCGACGGCCTGATGAAGGAGCTGTTACTTTATTCATTTTATTTTACTGTGCCTGGTGCTGATGGATGTGCAGAGCAAACAAAAAACAGCGGCAAGACGTAAACTCGACCTCTCACAGCACGGTTGCTTGTAAGGAATCGGGATAAGTAAACATTTTGGCGAAACGTACTTTTGAGGGGGCGGTTCATAGAACCATTCATAGTTTTCCGATGATTTTCTTAGGTGAGCTCCGCTCAACACAACTAACTACGTCCGCCCAGCTGGGCCCAGGTTGATGAATCGGCACTAACAGCAACCCTGGCTCACAGGGGCCGAGAAAAACCTGAAGCAGATTGGAAGAAAACAAGAAAAGCAAGAACATATGAGGATAACAGAGAAAAACTCATGGAGCAGGGCACAATGGGATGCACACCTGATCCTCCCAGTCGAGATCCTCAAGCCACTCGTCAACAGTCAACTCTCGGTCTCTTTGGTCCAGAAACGTTTGGTCTACAACCATTTTCAGCACCTCGTTCACAGCTGATGCCAACGCCACCACATCCCCAGTGTGTCCGATCCAGATATCTCCGATTTCACTTGTTTTGTTATGGCGTAGCATAAGACTGTCTGCTGCACGCTGCAGCTTTGTACGCGTCTCTTCTTGCCAGAGATTCAAACTGAGGGAGAAGGTGAGCTTTGGAGGGATGTAGGTTGGGAACTTTGGTGTCAAAATTGTGCCTACAGGGACCTGAAAACAACCATACTTTGAATGGTGTATTTTTTTATCGTTGTACGAAACAAGCCTACGAGATCACCGTTCACAGTGTCGTGTCTGTGTGCTGAAAGTCAATGTCGAAACAGTTCAGTCTGTCAAAAAAATCACAAACCTTCGCAAGCATCTCGTATCCCATTGTGTTTGTGAATGCCATAAACCTCTTTGTTGCGATATGAACGATGTCCTGGGCAGGAGGGTACGTGTTCCACTCCTGAGCAGAGTTCGATGGATGAGATAGAATCCAGCATTGAGAGTGGGGGTAGATTTGCCCCCCCTCAAGTGCTCGAAAGTTTCCTGGTAGGTCATCTTCGGGTAAAGATTGAAAAGGAATAATTTGACAGAGTTTGCCACTAACTGGATGCCTTTGCAGCTGGTCTGCCACGAATTCATTGGTGATTGCTACCAGATCCAACTTGCGCCTAGGATAGTGTCCAACACTTCTGCGCCAACTCTCAAACGTGGACAGTAAGAAAGCAACACCGGGGTGACGTTTGGAGTACCTGGAGTAGTTGTGCACGTAGGTGACCAGTGCCGCTGTGGTGCGATTTGTGACGTGCTCTGGCATGGTACCTGCACCAGGAGCACCCATGAGACCGAGAGAAGGTGAGCTTCAGAATAAATGCATACGAAAACGCTTCGTTGGGGATTCTAAAGACGGAATATCAAAGCTGCATACCGATCGATCGAGGCTGGTGACTTGCTAAAACCCAGCTGGCGCATGAAAGCCACCAAACAAGAAGGATAAACGTCCTGTGCATATCTTCCAGCACGTGCATAGCCATTTAAATCGTAGAAACGCCAGACGAGCGTTTGCAGTCAGTCTACAGCCTTCAACGACCTCCACAGCGAACGCGAGCCTGCAAAATCCAGAGCGTCAACAGGTCAAAGCAAATAAGTTCAAGGTTTATGTCTGGTGCAAGAAGAGGCACTGGAGAAGAGGCACTGCAGCCATACCAGGTTGAGGCCAGTGCTACCTCCAGAGGTACGTTCGTGTGCTGTGCGTGTGGCTATTACTTGCTCTAACGGTTTCTCGCCTGACAATATACTGCCATAGTGTTTGTCATCCCTCTGGGGCTCGCACTCGGCCAAAACCGAGCTCAGTTCCTGAGGTACCCTTGACGAATTTGGTGTGAATTCATGAAGCTGAGTTCGTGCCCAAAAACGCTTCGAAATATTCGTTACGCAGCGAATGTCGCGCCTGTCGCTCGTACAGTACCTTTGCAACCTAGTACATGTTGTACGAATGGTAAAATTGGTGGTCGTATACATTGCCCTCAAGTGCTCGACCCTCGGAAAAACTGCACGAACGTACGCGTGTTAGTCGCTGTGTCATTGCTCCAGCACATGCTACGTCCAGAACGTAAACAGCAGGCCTGTAACTGTTTGCGTATGTGTGTGGATTTGATGCCCTCGCGGGCTTCCTGTTATGGGGGCCGGTAGTAGAGATTACCTGATCCTTGTTTCAGATTGTAATGCTTGCAGCAGCTATTCGCACCTCAGAAGGATACATGGACCATCTTGAATTCGATGATGCAGCCTGGGACGTATTTGACGGAGAGTTCCTACAAAACTTGCTGGAGGAAGGTGAAGAGTTCACTACCAGCGACCAGAGGTCACCCTCAGCAGATGCTGCTGCTTCCAAGAGCAACGGGTCCACAGATATTCCCAAGCAGATGGATTCAGGTACTGGTTCGCGCACCAAACGTGGGCGAACACAGGACAGCGCTGAAGAGAAGCTTGAGAAGCTGAGGAACAGGAATCGTATGGCACAAGCCCGGCGAAGACAACGTCAACGCGTAAGTGATTCCACACAAGGCCTGGTGCTCTGTGTTGGTGTAGCGTGGTAGCATTTGTGCCTCACTTGCCCCCTCATGTTCCAGCATCAGCCTTATTTGCAGCCAGCAACATGAATCAAAACCTCCTGGATTCTAAACATACACCGCACCGTAAATTGGCGATTTTTACACCCAGGCAGCAATTTGGTTCATGCTCCCAACAAGCCCGCATTTCGTGTTCCATGAGTTGTCGTGTCAGTGTCTTGTGTGGAGCTTTATGTACTGAACCGGAATAAGGCATCGAATAGCATGGTTTTACTCATGAACTCCCTCTAATACTTCGGAATCCATGTGGTGTTCTGAAGTGTCCGTCCACGTAGCAGTCCCAATTAATTATTTAATTGTACAGCTTCATATCTGCACCATGTGATAGCAAGTAACGAAATCAAATCTTCGCTACCTCTCTGAACCCACAACATCCTCACACCAGGCTCTATTAGCTACCAGTCAACCCCCAGCGCTGCACAACTGAAACTTGCGTGCAGTTCAAGCTGGAATTTGAAGATTGAAAGCTGCCCATGACCAACAACCACGCTGTTTTTTTCTGCATTCAAGTTCTGATTAGGGCCCTCTGTCTGAAATGAACAGGCCGGAGCCAGCATCTTTTGTGATGCAAGCGACCAGCACAGGCACACCATGGACACCAGGACAGATCCATCAACAGGACAGATCCACCACCTAATCGAGCTTCTGACTGTACACCGCATGCGCACACACGCAAATACGCTCATGCCCACATGCAAGGATTGCCAAACACGAATCACCACTGCCAACATCAGTGTATGTATGCATACAGGAGGAGCTGGAGTATCTCGAGGGAAAAATCGCTGCAGCAACGGAGAAGGTTCAATGCGCCCAGAGCCGTTGCCGACTGCTCCGTGAACAGAAACTGTCGACTTCGCAGAGACTCACAACTGCAAGCCAAGACCTTGTAGCCATTGTGAGCCAAGGACAAGCAGTCGCTCCAACACAGGCCCCAGAGCCCAAGTCTCTGCTCAGCACCCAGCTGGTTGCGCTGCACACAGCCCTTGCGGACGCAGTGCCCAGGGGCTCCGCCAAGAGCCGACCCATCGAGTCCTTCAAAGCATGCCGCCCCCTGTTCTTAGAGAGCTGCCTTGCCTCGCTTAGCAACTCACCGATGGCGAAGTCTAGCTTCTCAAGCCTCCTGCACTCCCAGAAGGTTGCAAGCTTGGGGGGGGACCTGGGTGTTCCGGTGGCTGAAGTGTGCTGGTTTCTGCAGACGCTCCTCATCACCCCCTCGGGTGCCCCGCTGTCAATCAACACCGCTCTCTCCACCGTGCGCTGCACCATCACGCTGCTGTTTGTGTTTCTGCTGGCGCAGCTGGAGTGCGCTCTCATCGACGCAGAGCTGGGCAGCTACGATGGGGAGGTGGCTGAGGGTGCGCACGCCCTGCTGTTCCACGCTGTGTGCTCCAAACGCACTTCCCACAAGTCGTGCTTAGTATTGTGTTCACAGGCCCAACAGGTGGTCAATGGGCAAGACCCCAACCGTCAATGCTTGTTTCGCAGTCATGCCGTACACCACGCCGCCCCTCTGGCCACTACAGCATGCCGTCGCTGACACTCCCATGCATGTGCAGAGACAGGGAGCTCCAACATTTTCCCTTACGTAATGAGCACATCCAGCATCAGCAACGATGACTCGTGCACTCTCATCCAGAACCCGCTAGTGCGAACTTCGCAGTGGGCGCCGGGCGTCACGCTCAGCTGCGGCACCAACGAGACTGTGGACATTGCAGAAGCAGTCAGGCATATCATAAGACAGGTTCTGTTGCGGTATCGCGGCCACATGCCGGAATCTGCATGGAATCGGCGCTGCACGGATTTTCTGCGCAAGCTAGACATTTTGGTCAGCCGGAAAACCTCCGACGGCAGCTCCCCGCAGCAGCTGCAGCAGAAGCGGCGCCGCCAGTGGGAGCAGCAGCAGCAGCTGCGGCGCACTGCAAGTGGGGAGGGGCCCACGGCTGCAAGTATTGAGCTGGATCAACAGTGCTGCGAGGGTCAGTGTGCACCTGTAGCAAGGGACTTTGGAGGGTGGGATGCGGCGCCCTGCCAGGCAGACTCCGCCTCGTTCGGCACCGCGCCTGGCGCCAGGGGCTACACATGTGCAGCGCCGTGCAGCAGTGGCGAGCCGGCCCCTTCAAGGGATCCCCGGGCTCCCCATTTCGACAACATGAGCGACTCGCATGCGTCCGTGCCGTCGCTAGCGGAGCCACCAGATGAAAGTAGCATACCCAAGTTCGAGGGCACGTTTCACCGCATGGCGGTGCTCATCCAGCTCATGGCAGAGGCTGTTCATGAATGCATGACCGAGGAGTTTGAGTTGGTGCGGAACTTGCTACCAGGAACAAGTTTGTTCAGTTTCTCTTGGACAGTGGGACTAACTGCCGGGGTCACCTAAGTCATGTGCACGACGATTGCCTGGCAGAAGATGCAGCGATGATTTGGCAAGCTTTTTGCAGTTTTGGTTTCACGGTGTGGTGTGGTGATGGTCAGGAAGCGCTTGCAGCCTCGAGGTCACAGAGATTGTAGTTCTGGACATCATCACTCGAATCCGATTGATTTCTCTGCCGTTACTTTACTGTCTGTTTTAGCACAAATGTTTCAAGTGAATTTTCGGCCGCCTCGAGGCACACAGAGGGAGCACACCAACATGCATGAGGCTCTTGTGTGGCTGCAGAGGGCAGGCTGGCGCGGCGGCGAGGGCCGCAAGCAGGAGGTGCTGGAGCGCGCCTTCCTCGTAGACCGCGCCTGGGAGTTCACGTGGTGCGTAATGGTGCATGACGCGCCGTTCGCCGCGCGCGACGTGTCTGTAGACATCTGCGGGCCGGGCCTGTCCAGCCACGAGTGGGTGCGTGCCGCAGCATGCATGCTGTGCATGCAACAGAGTGCTGCACCGCCGCACATGCATTACCCGAGCCAGCAGTTGAATGAATCCAGGCTGGCATGAGAACACTACGTCATGCGTTGACTAGACTGTACTGGAGCAGCATACATGCTTTGGCAGCAGCTCCCTGATACATTCAATGTGCACACTTTGTCCGGCAGCAGCGGCAGCCTATGCATGCATGCAGATGGAGGAGAGCCATGCGCAGCTTTTCAAGAGGCTACACTTCTCCGATGAGCACCGCACACGCATGATCAGCATGTGGCGCGAGTGGCAGCGGCACCGCCGCGGACTGGACGTGCAGCTCGAGGCCGCCTGTGGCCACCTCTGCAAACTCCCCGACAGCGCCGAAATCTGCGAGTCGTTTGTGGCTTGGGTGTCATTTCGGTGTACCCATGGGGGCGCATGTGGAGGCGTCGCTGACAGAGCGCACGTGGAACACCCGCGGAACCTTCTGGGGTTGTGCCCTGTGGCCACACAAGCCGCACGATCGGCCATGTATGCTGTTATGGAGGTTCAAGAGCGGGATTCACGGCTACAGGTGCGCGGCTGCACAGCCCTGCCTGGCCGTAACTTCAACACCCTCCGGTTGAAGAGATCATGTTCACACTGTGAACAATTGCTACTGCACTCTGCGCAGAGACACACTCGAACATGGAATGCATGGCCTGTTTCAGCCGTATGCTGCGTGCTGTTCTGCACCTTCTTTCTTGTGTATTGTTTGCTGTTTTAGAACGACGCTCGCACAGCTTCGAGAGATGCTAGCAAGCCTGATCCTTGGGGTTTGCTTGGGCACAGCCCTCGTCTACTGCATGAACACCTTCCTCCTGGAGCGTTTGGCGTTTGAAGAGGCCTCTCTGACAGAATTGCAGCAGAACCGATATGCATGAGGTGGCTACAGGTGGACTTCCTCGCAACACACCTACAGCCGTGGTTCAACCCCCCGGTGAAGGGCTGCAAGGCGATGGCGGCGATGGTGACGCACAACGTGAAGGTGGACAGGCTCATGCTGTGGCAGATCGCGGCCATGCAGGCGCGCCGCTACGACCTCTT
>JAUMHD010006206.1:0-11780 GCA_032359135.1 Ulvella scutata
TTGTGGTGGATGGTGGGGTTGGAGCGCATCTGTGCTGCCGCAGCTCATGCCTCATGGTGAGAACCATGAACGAGCGATCTGACAGGCACTGGCCGATGCGCTTGGCACCGAGGCTTTCACGCACAGACCCAGAAGCAACTTCAATAAGCATGAATAAAATCAGAGGTAAGACGTTTCGGGTGTTTTAGAACTGAGCGTGCACGGCAGGGTTGGCAGTGTCGCCCTCGTGCTTCTACCTCCATCCTTCTTTCTGAATCTTTTACAAAATTGTTCTTTTACAAACCGGAATTCGAGTGAAGCGGTGGACACTTTTTGTTAGTTGCCTTCGAATATTTTGGTGTGTTACATCGACAGGACAGTAGAACAATTCGAGTATTTTGGTGCATGCCTATTCACTACCTTTTCGGTTTGTACCAAGAAGACAAACCGGAAATGTTGTCAATAGGCAAGAACCTGAAAAACTGGGGCTTTCGCTACGTGCATTAAAGAACCACCACATCGTTCGCATGGCACAACAGCACCATCATGAAAGTGTTTCCAATAAATTTTATTAATTTAGATTGGATGCAAAAAAATTGGACGACGGAACACTGTTAGTTGCTTTTGGCTATTTGGGTTCATGCCTATTCAATACCTTTCCGGTTTGTAAAAGCATATGGACGACGGAAAAAAAAAAAACCAATCGGAAACCGTGCCATACCCAGGAAGGGCTTCGGCCTCAGCACCCCTGAAGGTGCGGGACAGGGACATGCACCCCCGTGCCAGGCGGGACCAGGAAGGCAAGCACAAAGGTTGCAGAGAACGCCGCACATTGGCAGATGCAAACACAGGTTCTCCAACAGGGACCGCATCGTCAGCAACAACAGCACAAACCAGGAGGATGTAAGCAGCAATGATGGAGTATATCGCAACACATACATCATTCTCACAGTCCCGCAGGAAAACTGACGGACCAAGAACCCAAGGGACACAGTATGTAGTCACAGACACAGGGTCAAAGCAGTCCACATTGCGTGCGGCAAGGAAAGCAGTGTGCGCGCGCCCACTAGCCGGGAGCAGCCGGAGCAAAGAGGGCTTTGCACTATGGGCAGTTCACCTCACTGGTGGGGCCGCGGAATTCTGGAGAACCTTTTGACAGTTCTGTATCCACAGGGGGGTGCACAGATCAGCGAGTTAAGTCTTGGTTATTCATATCTCTTCGATGGCTTTTTTTATCGTCCATGTGGCGTTTGTTGGGTTCTTGCCCCTTGCATTGGGGTTTTTCTGAAAGGAAAACATGTTTTCCTGAAACTAGAAAATCAGTTAAAGGGAGCGTACATGCATCAGGTGGGCACCGGGGGACACCGGTGCTCACCAGAAACTCACTGGTTCAGTATACCCAGCTATCTGACTTGACCCAGCTATCTAACTTCACGCAGATGGTTTCTGTCTGAACGGGTCAGAGTGAGTTTAATCTGTGGATTGATTCTCACACCCAGCCACCACGAGTAGGCCTGAGTGGCCTGAGGTTGGGTTGGTGTGCCCCTCATGGAAGCTGTGTGACTCAACAGGCTCTCACCCATCTTTCTTGAAAGCGTTATAGGCCGCAATGCAGGCCTGTGCAGGTACACTCAGGCCAGTCATTGTGGCCACAGGTACGCTCCGAAACTGATTATTCTAGTGGAATGAAAAGCTGTTTTGGGTGGAAACGTTTGCACCACATAAGGCCAGTTGGCATACCTACGTAATTACGCGTAATCTTCTTGAACGTCATCAGGCGGTTCTAGCAGCGGTCGAAAGCAAGAAGGTTCCCCATGCATACAGCTTTATGAGCTGCAGCTGCATGCAGCTTGTTCTTGCTTCACGTCTGGCCGTGTGCGTGACAGATTCCGTTGTTGAACGGCACAGCTTTTCAAGGCGCGGTCAAGGGTCCTAGACCAGACGATAAAGACTGAGCATCACTCTTGGCTTAGATAGGGAGCTCTGGAGTATTTTGGTGCTGATTTATCGCTCGAATCCCTCAGCTGGCCAATGGAATACGAGACTGGACACGCGATTCAGAGTCCGGCAGTGAGACAGTACACCGTAGCAAGGTGACGTTACAGACGTAAGCGCGGTTTATATTGGATTGCACAGAGAGAAGGCACGCTTCCTCACCGTGGCTGATACAGCAAGTCTGGGATACGGCTGGGTGTCTGACAAACCAGCACTAAGCGCAAGGATACGGTACAGAACACGGTGCAGCAATGGGCGAGCACGTTAGCCCTGAAGACGCGAGAAAACTACAGGAAGGTGTTGCAAGGCACGAACAGACTACTGCCCATGCGGAGCAGGCGGCACGGGTGCGCTCTCAGTGATGTTCGTGTTCGAGAGGTTCGGGGTAGAAGATGCACTATCGTCAGCGCTGAACACATGCAACTTGTTGATTCATCGTTTTGTGTGCTTCACTGGCGGTATTATGGGTGTGGCATGCAGACAGCCATGGAGACCAGGGATGCTGCCAGGGCCACAGTGGAAGCTCTGCACAAGCAGGAAGCGCAACTCAAGCGCATAGAAGGACACTACGAGGAGGTGGGATTCTTTGAGTGACTTTCAGCCCGCTGCTCCGCAGAATGCCGTCTATCTCCTGTGTTCGAAGGCGTATGATGAGATGTTGACATCAGCCTCATGGCTTGTGCCCCTGAAAACCGGCCCATGTTGCATAATTTTCACATCCACAAACTCGTAAGGTATTGAAATTTCATATTATCATGCCATGGTGCAGCCCTGCAGTCAACATAGCCGTGAAGATTCCGGCAAAGGAAATGGCGGTCCTGTTCTGGTTGGGCACAATTTTCACAACATCGCTTCATTTGTTAGGTCACGCAACCGTGACAATAGTCCCAAATAATCAGGATTGTTCTGTCCAAGTAAGTAACACCGGTGATCAATGGTTGTGCAGTGGCATGCTTCTTGAGATCTTGTCCTCTCTCTGTATGTCGCTGTGTTCTCAGGCCTCAGAACTTAGTACTTCGCGCTCCTTGATGCTTTGAAATGATGGTCAGTTCCCAGTTGGTTCTCGTACACAACCTGATAGCAGGCAAGGGACAAACATGGACACAAAACTGCACAGCATCGTCACCTTCCAAGCACCTGAGAGGAAAACACAATGTACAGCAACATCTGGTTGCTGCACACCTGCTAATCCAAACATCCGGATCGTACCAATCAAACCAGCAAGGTCAAACCGTGTCCATACACCACAAAAAGACTGGGTATTCCGAATGTCTACCTGGAACGAACCACATCAGCGAGGTCAAAGGGGTTGCTATTAAACAGATGGTACTGTGATACACAGGCACGAATATGTCAGTTTATGCGGACTGTATGGGCATGTCAAGTAAATTCATCAACTGTACGGGGACGACTTGTAATGAAATGGTGGCCACACAGATACAAAGTAGTCTGCGACGCTAAAATGAAGAGTCTGCGCATCTAACTGACACGTGCTGCTGCAGCTGGAGGTGACAGTGACACGTGCAGAGGGCTACATGTCCTGGATCTCTGCCTGCTGCTGCTGCAAGTGCTGTGTGGGCAGCCCCGAGCCTCAACGAAGGGTACCTCTTGGTGGAACCCAAAATGCTATTGGTGGAGCCGCTCCTCTTCCACAGACCATGGTGCGAGCCTGCTACATTCCTGCTCTTGCTATGCTTTGCTGAGCGCTGCAGCAGTTAACATACTCTCCTTGGCATGCGATGATTTGCTGGTACATGAGCCATGCTATGAAGTTATGCCTGTAACTTTGCGCACATACTCTCCTCCCAACAAAAATAACGAATAAACACACTCTCCTGGAGTCCACAACGCCGGTTTCTGCCGGGAAGGCTCGTATCCCTTTTGCGCCTTTGTGTATTTTGCTTTGCTTAGTTTATTAGCCCCCAGGGCCATGCTTCTTACCTTCTCCAGACCTGTATGTGGCCGTGAGATGCGTGTGCAAGAGCGTGTATGTGGCAGAGGGTGTCTGTGCGTTCCTGTTCGTTGTTTTTTTGTGGGTGTCTGGGATGCTGCCTGTTCACTGGCTTTCGGGTGTGTGAGAGAATGAGCTACCTTGCGGTTTGGGCTCTCATGTGTGATGATATTCACACTATTGCTGATTTTGGCCCCGTGATTACCCTCTTGTTGCACCTGCTGTTGTTGTTTCACGTGTTGTTGTTGTTGTTGTTGCTTCACGTGTTGCTGGTGTTGCTGCTGGTGCTCTTGGTCGCCTTGTTCTTGCTGTTGCTCCAGCTGCTGGTGTGCTCGCTGTGCTTGATGCGCATGCTGCTCTTGAACTTCTTCTCCAGTTTGTGTGGATTGGAACCTTCCGTCTGCCTGGCTGGGCTTGCAGTACATCCAGCTGCCGTCCTCTGCTCATATCTCTTGCAACCCCCGATTACAACCCCGAAACAGCAGAAAATGGCAAACAGCAACGCAACCATCCAACCCCGATACCTACAAGAACAGGGCGACATGCCAAGCTCCCGCATCATGCGCAACAGTAGCTGCTTGTTACCAACATTCATGGAGCTTAGCTTAACATACAGAAAACACGAGATAATTATGGAGTGAGGCCTGGAGAAAGCGGCACGTATTCAACCCCAGGCTCCCGGAGGGGGCAGAAGAGCCTGGGTGCGGTGGGGCATGGCCTAGGGGGCCCGGTGGAGGCTCATCTACAGCAGGAGAACAGGAAACAGGACGCGGCCATCAGCGCCATCGAGGAGGTTCTGGGGGATCTCAAGGTCGCCGCACAGGTGCGCGCAGCTCTCTGTTACGCGTAGCTTGTTGTGGCCGTCGCTGCGACACTGATTTCGTCAACACTTCTGTCTAGAATCTTGGCCTGTGATGTTACCGTTTCCTGATTTTCAGATTTTCACACCCTTTATGCAGCTGTGCCTGCACCTGCAGCCATGCTTTGCAGCGCTGTGTAGGTAGTGAGTGTGTGGCGAAGCAGAGAATGGTGAATGGCAGTGAAGCTGTTGAAGTAGATGGTGTTTGTGAAGTCATGCCCCCCTCCCCCCATCTGCATGAAGGGTGTTCCTGTTTCTGCGATTGTTTGCCACTGTGAGTGTGGTAGATACTAGATACTGGTGAGCTGACCACTGTAAACTCAGATACTTGTGAATTCATGCAGGACATGAATGATCAGCTGAAGCGCTCAGAGGTACTGGAAGAGAGGCTTGTGACTAAGAACGAGCGTGTGCATGACCGCGTGCATGGGGTGTACCAGGGCATGCGCCGAGCGTGAAGCTCTGCTGCAGCCTGCTTCCGGAAGCTTCCCCTGCAATCTTGACTGTTCAGCTCATGGGTGCTGATGGCTTCATGGACTCTGGTGCAGGAGACGGCCACAAGGAATGCATATGGCTGTGGCATGTCTTTCAGAAGTCTAGGGTTTCAATGCATTGGTGACTGGGGGTGCACACGTCATGTGCGCAGGGGATGCATGCAGTCTAAGTTCTCTTTCATCCCTCTCAAAGTGTTCATTGGCGCGTTACTAGTGCTTGATAACACGCACTGGCCCGAAAAGGGTTGACCGGCAGAGCATGCCCCCTGGCACAAGTGGGGCCCACAGAGAGAGGCATGTGAGCGCACATCACCACATGAATCAATGGAAAATGCCTTGACTTTTCCATTCCATTGATCAGTTAGAGTGTTGCGTCTGTTCCAGATGGAAAGGGCTGCGCGCAGTAGTTTTCCCCAGATTTAGGGAGTATGACACTGAAAGTTTTGCATGTAAGATCTGCATTTCCATATGATACAGTGGAAGGCGGGCGGGGGGGGGGGGTGCGTCCTGATGAGTTGTGGAGGGGGTTTCAGGAGCTGTAGGTTATCCCTTTGCCAGCAGCGCGGGTGGGTTTTAGGGATGAAACGTGTGAAAGTTGCATTGCGACTGGCGCAGTGATGAGGTGCGAAAGGGCATAGGATCACAAGAACTAGCAAGTCGCCTACAGGCACAAAGCAAGAGAACGCGTGCACGCAGAACAGTAACCGGTTCCAAGCCGGCTCATTGGGGAGGAAGCCATGCCGGCTTGGGATACCTTCCTTGCTGGAGGTCCATGCCGCCTTGTGTGCATACCTGGGATTGACCGCTTCATCCATATGGATACCCGCTTGGCCTTGCAGCACACAAAAACAAGACACGCAGCAAACCTCAGCACCCTGCCCACAAGCTGCGTGTCACTGGCATGCTGTGAGCCATGTATCAGCTGCGGTATGCATGAAGCAGCTCAAGATGTGATGCGATCGTATCACATCTTGTACTGGCCTGCTGCCCTCGTATACCAAGGCAGTGGCCCAGACAACAGATATGCATCCCTAAACCGAGAACAGAAGCTCTGCTCAACTGAGATATCATCATATT
Organism: Ulvella scutata; assembly: GCA_032359135.1. NCBI lineage: Eukaryota > Viridiplantae > Chlorophyta > Ulvophyceae > Ulvales > Ulvellaceae > Ulvella > Ulvella scutata. The sequence goes on from JAUMHD010006206.1 coordinate 6,356, forward strand.
ATTAAACAAGAAAAGCCGTTTTGTATGCTCTTGGCGGATCCTTGATTAGCGTGGCTCTGAAACGTGCAGGCTTTGTTATTATATGGAGTTGACAGTATATTAATGCAAGTATCTACGCTACAATACTACCATGACCGCTCTCACTCGGCCACCAACTGCTGGCCTGTGCTATGCTAGGATGACTCGGACGCCATCATCATCTCAAGTGCCCACTGCACACCCGCCTTCCAAAACTTCTGTACTGCTTTCTTATCTCTTTTTCCAGGGGCCTGTTCTCCAGTGTCAGCCCTCTGGAATGATGAGTCAGCGGACCCCGGGAGTGCTGTAATTCGTCCTATGAATGCGCAAGCTTCTGGAACCATTCGGTGCGCTTCGGGATCCAGTGTGAGAGCATCGGCGAGGTGCAGCCCGAAAACTTTGTTAGGGTTTACCATTGTGGTGCCCGGCTTGCATGTCTCGCATGCACGTTGCACCTGCCCGGCTTTCAGTGATGAGGCAGAGAAGATGGCATCCCCTGCGCAGAATGGGCAGGAATGAAATGGAAATACGAGACACACTGGAACATAGAATGTGTTTTGGTTATGATGATTGCTTTGGAGTTGGTTATTCAGTACCTTTCTGGCTTGCAGAATAAAATTTCGTGGAGAGGCTACAAGTGCATTGGTCATGGAACGTGAGGGACAAAAAGAGAAACCACAACAACAATCTCCGCAGAGCTCGGGGTGCAAGGCTCGCAGGCAAATCGCATGCATGCAATCGAAGTAGCCAATTCACAGTGTGAACCTTGCACAAAATGAAGCACACACCTGTTCCCTCGGGCACAGGAATCGTGACTTCCCAGGCTGTCAGAACGACTTGATGAGATGTAGATGCATCCGTGCCATGCATACACTTTTCTTCCGCTTGACCAGGCAGCACGAGGAACTCGTTCACATCCAGGAACAGCAGCCGGAGGTCCGCGAATTCGATGCCTGAGTTAGCGAGGGTGGCGTGGGCGCGCTGCAGGTGCCAATCGTGTGATTGTGCATCCGAGGTGGAGAACACTGCAAACTCATCCCACCTGCATGCGCACGCAAACTTACTGTGTTCAAGTAAACGCCTTCTGTTTACGCGCCCAAAAGGCGGTGAAGAGGCAAGAGACTACCTGCAGCTGGATGGCTGGCAGGACACAAGATGCACGAAAACCCAACCCTTCAGTGAGAGGAGGAGTAGTGAAGCGCCTAGCTGACGAGCGGTGGCGCGGCGGCCCACAGCAACATGTTGGATGGAACGAAAAGCAGCCACAAACTAGGTATCAGTTTCGTGCGGGGATCCCGGCCTATATTGAGTTTGAGCGTATGGGGGCAATTTTACTTTTGATAAGAGTTTTCGGGACTCTCTGCGGGTGGCCTTGACCTTGCTCAGTCTTCCTGGGCATGTATTGATAAACAAAGCATCAGAAGGGCCTCGTTGACTTTGAGATTAAAGAAAGTGTGACAGGTAGCACAAGTTTTTGGAGCCGTGCAGAGGCCTGGTGACGACTGTGGATGCAGGAATTCATACATGTTCCATCTATTTCCTAGAATTGGTTTTCAGGTCCTGCAGGATTATTGCTACAACTTTGGAGTCTATGCATGGTGCAAGGTCTCCGATGGAGACACTGTGATCCGCTGTGGCCACCACTCTCTAACCAAGAAGATCAAAGTCAGCACGAAAGTGTAAAGGCAACGCTGTAAGCATGCATGTACAGAGAGCGTGCATCCAACAGAAGATCACAGAAGCTCAAACGCGGCTCGTACTTGATGAGGAACAGTTTTTTGGCCAGTATCAATGCCTTGACGTCTTCAGACTCCACAAGGCCCTCCAGCAGGTTGCTTCTGACGTACATTAGTACTGCCTCCAGCCCGATGCTGACGTGGTAATGTGTATGTGCGGCGATCTGAGCTGCGAGCCTCTCCAGAGGAAGACCATGGGGGACATTGGGGCAGCTGGTGACCCCCAGAACGACCATCTTGGCGGAGACTGTTGCATTCGTGTTTACGCTATTGTCTGCTGCAATTGAGTTGTCTCCTGCATCCTCATGTGCACTCAGTGCTGCGTTTGATTGGGTTCATCGCGACTATTGCGTCGTCTCGTGAATAGCATGAATAGTGTTGTGCTTGTTGAGGGTTGACAGTGAATGAAAGAGTTGAATCGACACTGTAACCTTATTTTACCATGCAATCTATTGTACGTTGCAAGAGTTGCAGCGTGTTTGCCTCCCAAGCCTTTGTTTGTGCAGCGTTGATCTGAGCATGCATAGTTCTGCTGGCCAATTATGTGTCCAGAAGAAATACCTTTGTGGTATGTTTTCTGCCAATTGTTGATACCTGTCACCCATTTATTCCCCCACTTTCCTCATCTGCTGAATTCAACCATTAGCATAGGTTGGTCCATTACAGGCAATCCTTACTAACGGGTCACCCTGGTTCATGTCCACCTTCCCTTTTTCCTCTACATTTTTCTTTTTTCACACTGTTTTCACCGCCAGAACCGGTCAGGTGCGCAGCCATCGTCAGATGAAGCTGCATGCGAGCCCTTGCTCTTTGCCCAATTTAGTGTCCCCAGTATCCATGCAGTGTGATACAACTGCTGCTGTTCCTTTCGTTATAAATTTCTGTTTCAACATATTTGTTTATTTTATTCTGTGCGTACGTGCAGATGCATATGCACGTGCATGCATACTCTCTGAAATAAGAACACAACCACAGCAAAACGGAAAACATGTATCAGCAAGCTGTCTTCAAAACATCTATGAACGAGATTTCGGCATGTCGACCTGTCAAGAGTACTCAAGTTCAAAGGCAATGGAAAGAGAAATAACCACCCCCTAAGTTGTTGGGGGGTTTCGGGAGGGACACAATGCAGCAAACCACACCTGTTGCCCCAAAATCCAGAACGTCAGCCCATGGTGGAAGCTCAGGCAGCAACTCTGGAGAGAAGAAGCAGCCCCTCTGCCACCGCCGGATCCTGATCAGGAACGGTGCCGCACTGGGAAGCACTGCCTCCATGTGGAAAGGGCGGGTGCGGCTGGTCTGCGCTACCAACGGCCCTGAAATGTCTGCTGCTGTGGTTTCGGGTGTCATTTTGCTGCTGTGAATAGATTCCAGATGCGGCATGATTTGAAAGTGCGGAACGACGCCGGTGTGGATGCGTTTAGGGGCGTGCAATAGCCCGTTCTCGAGGTCTTGTGGCAGCTCGTGCACCATCCCGCTACCTGTGACCTGTAGAGGGAGGATTTTGATAGACTGGTGAGCTGTGTAAACCGTAAACAAAACAATTTTGTCCCGAATGTGCAAGGATTGGTGTGTGGGGCATTGCAGCATGAAACCCGATATTTGGCGGATGTGCAGTCAATGTACAATGTACAGTGTACAATCTGTAAAGTATAGAACTTTAAATTTGATGTCCTGCTGACGAAAGCTTGTGTGCTCTTGGTGATGAACATGTGGAGCTCACCAGGCTTTCAGGCTTTCAACTTTTTCACATACACGAATGGGTATGGCGTGGTTCCCGATAAACTTTTTTTCCCCTCGAGGAGTCTATAGCTAAGACATGTACCTATGATGTTTGCCGTCGCACCATGTTCACCACAGTGGGGCAGACAGCCAGTCAGGCATGGTGTAATTTTGTGCTGCCGCAGGACACCAGTAGACTGAACGACTTTTAACAGCATGCAAGAGGGTTTGCCACGATGCTAACCGCATTTTAGTGTGTGTCAGGAAACACATGCAGTCCATGATGCTCTCTGCTTCATGTGGTGACCGTTTCAGATCTGATGTGCAATCTACTGCCAATCTTGAGGCATGAAACAAAAAAATATAATTTAGTTCAAACATAATTCAGTTCATCAGAGTGCAAGTAAGAGGCAAGGTATCCAGTTTGCTTGCATCCAATACTAACAGCACTGCTCTATGGAGTTCTTGATGTTTACTTGCGTCCAGGCATGCACCGAGGGTGAACTGCACAGTAGAAATATCCACATACTCATGTATGCTGCCAGTAGATCAGGGAGCACAAGGTTGTGTGCCTTGTGTGACCCAGTTCTGATGATTCTTCGCTTCTAGCAACAGGGAGCCAAACTCAGAGGCCATGAAATATGAGCACTGCGGAGCTGTTCAATATAACGCTGTGAGAGATGCAATAAACGCCTCGGTAGGACTTTCGCTGGTAATCTGGCGCCTCCACTTGTTGTCTACCAGCAATGTTTGTTCGTCAACTGGAAGTAACAACGTTGGGAATTGCAGCAGCTTCACAAAACAGGCATAGAAGAATTAAAAGAGAGAGAAAGTCGAACAGCAGGAGCCCATCGAGGTGCCACGCACTCACAATGATGCTGTCATCAGTTGATCTCCTGGCGCTGAGAAACAAAGCCACTCTACTCGGTGTTCCGCCTGCTTTTTTAACCGTGTTCTTGGTTAACTCCTTCTTGGCATCTTCTTCTGCCTTGTGAATCGATCCAGTTAGGTAGCAGTGTGTCACGCCTATGTCATAAACATCGATGAAGAATATCCCCCTTGAGTATCTGCTGTCTACACTCTCCCTCGCTGAGCACTTCACATCGTTTCCAAGCGCCAACTCAGAATCCAAGGGTTTCCATGGTTGATTGGCTGCTTCGGACAGCGTGGACGCGCTCCAAAGCGCTAAAACGGCAGCCAGCCATAACGATTTCGCCACAAGGAAACCTTTGACTTGCAGCATGCCTGACAAGGCGGCAATGGGAGGGGATGACGGTGCTCCCAACCTGGTGCAAGGCTCTCAGTTGACAAGGCTGAACACAGACTGGTCACTGCCTACAAAACGGCTTGTTCAACAAGTTATAAAGGCTAACAAGTCAGCAGCATTGACAGGAGGCTAGCACTGAGACTCAGATGTTGCACCCGTGATGCGGTATCTCACATTCCAAACGTGTATACATACATGTGCAAACCAGGAAGTGCAGACACGTTTGCCACTTGATGAATAACACGGAACGTCAGATCACAATGCACCTATTCTATCAGATGACCGTCACATGCTGCTGCTATCCACATGGATTTTGAGGGAATTTGTCTATTTCATTCTTTTAGGTGATCATTTTTTGTTGTAAAACTGTAATAATGGTTCCTTTCTGCTCTCGGGCTTACATGAGACTAAGAACATGAATGCACTCAACTTTCTAGTGGCAGAGGGCCGCCCTAGTGGCAATCGGGGGCTGCACCATCACTGAAACCATGCATGAATTCCCCCTAGATGGGATCCACATTCTGCCTAGATTGGCAGTGATCCCCGAAGAGTCACAAGGGACCTGAAACCCCCTGGGTGGGACGCATGCTGACCGGGCAGGAACAGCTCTGCGATCCACCAGGAGGCACAGAAATATCCCTGCAGCTGAGTGTGGATGCAGATGCTATGTGTGGTGAGTGCA
>JAUMHD010006217.1:0-77916 GCA_032359135.1 Ulvella scutata
GTGACCAGATCATGCCTGTAGTGCTTGTAGCTACTGGGCATGCGGTTGCAAGACAGTGCATGATGAGCATCATTTCCAGTAGGTACCGACAGCTTGTTTTGAAAGCGACAACGTGAAGGCGTTGCCCTTCGTCTGTCTGCAGAGCTGGTCCTCTTCGCTCGACTTCCGAAGCAGCAGACACAGACTCTCGTTCGCATATCGTCGCAGATCGCTATTGGTACCTTCTGCCCGGAAGTGACAGTGTCACATGCGTAAGCTGCTAACATGTAGCTGGAGGATTGGAAGGGCAGCTGGAGAGCTTCAATGCCTGCTCTTGTTCGAAAAGGATCTACATCAGTCACACGAATGCTTGTGATTATCACTATGTTCAAGCACCGTACACCGCCTTCTGTTGCTGCAGAATGTGTCATTGTGTGTTTTCCGTGCAGCATGCCGGGTGGGTTTGACATGCGTTCACAGCGAAAACGTGCTGCCTTCAGTATATACTACAGACGGCCAGTCTAAAGCGTGATGCATTGATAAGTAGAAAAGCTCGTTTCCAACCTGTCGGATGTGATGTGGAAACAATGGCTGTAGAGTGAGCAAGCTCTTGCAGCAGAACACGCCCAACCATGCTGAGCAGTTTTCCCCAAGAGTGACCTGCTGCAAGGGCGCTTGCAAACGCCTCAGCAGAGGAAAGAGAAACGAAGAAGAAAGCTCCTCAAGCACAGCCACCCCTGCAATCTCCCTGCTTCTGCAAAGGAGTATGAGCGTCCGAAACAAGGCCTTGCAAGGCTGCATGTTGGCGATGCATTGTGTGGGATACAGGATCAACAATCGTGACTCCACCCAGCACTGCATGCCCCGATGGCAAAACATTTCGCCATGTGTTGCAATCATACTCGTACTGCAGGTAGGGCAGCTGTCACAGCGAACCTGCAGCAGGCCCTCCGATGCTGCTGCCACCATGCGATGACACAGCAGATGTGAAGCCAGTCTCCCATGTGGCCGGAGAGCGCCGCCAGGCTGGCAGGGAATTCCGATGGCTGGATACACCAGCACGTCTGGACATCCTGGACTTCGACTCCCCGGTCAGCAGGGACCTGCAGGCTGCAAGCCAGGCACCTCTCCAGGCAATGGACAGCTTGTGCGTGCGCTCTCTGCGGTGGCTGCTACTGAACCATCCTGTGTTCCCCACAGGCCATGCCGTCGCGAGCGAGAGCAGCTATCTGCGCGTGCGCGCCGCCTGCAGCCTGAAGTGGCGCTCCGATGCCTCCTTCCATGCCATGCATGCTGCGGTCGGTGCGCTGCGTTTCAGCCTAGAACCCCCCCCTCATGTGCCTGTGCCATGCGGTTGCTCTCTGCTTCACAGGGAGTGTACAAGTCACACAAATGCAACAAGGCAGTGCGCTGCGTGCTGCACGGGACCTGGTGAAGCTGTGCTGCTGGGGGTGGCTTGTGCCAGCGCAGGCGCGCAGACCCTTCAGCCACATCCACCTGCCTCTGCTCGTCATGCTGAGTGGCAGGCCGCCACTGTGCAGCTGGCTGCCAAGCCCCCTGCTCATGTACCTCACCACTGTTCAACATATTGGCACTGTCTATGCTCAACAACCACTGCCCCCGCTGCCCATGACCAGCACACAGAGAGCCCAGCACGTGTGACAGGGAGACTGTGTGTGTGCAGCGGACAGTGTGAGATTTGCCGAGGAGCCTATGGGCATGCTGCGCACCACCCTAGTGTGGATCGCCATCGTTGCATCGGTCCTTGTAGCCATTCTTGGCTACACCATCAGTCGCAGCCTCACATATTTATCCGCATTGGCGGTGCCAGTGCTGATATGCATGCCTGCGGTGTTCCACGTGCACCGGGCCCGCCGCTGCGCAGTCATGAAGCTTGCGCGCCGCGCATTTGAGTGTGAACGCGCGGCGCGCATGCGCAGGCGGCCTCCTGCAGGCCGCGGGCCAGACTTGGTGGTGCACCACATCGTGCTGTCGTTTCTCGAAGATGTTCTGGAGTTTTGCAAGTATGGAGAGTCTCCAGGGGAGGGTGTTGCGCATGCATGGGGCTGGGGGGTGCGCAACGCGAGCATATGCCACGAAGCCGCGGCTGCGGATGGCCTGCGCGGCCACCCTGACTGCTCGGACCCTGCATTCAACCCTTTAGAGTGCCCCAAATGTAGCGACTGCGGCATGTGGTTTGGCTTGCATGCATTCACGCAGTGGTTCACAGTGGACGGGCCTCTGGAGCGGCTGCGCAGTGTGAAGCAGTATGTCAGCGAGAACGTCGGTGTGGCGCTGTTCAAGTACGAGTGGCACACTGATGCAGAGTTACGGCTAGCCGCTGTGGCCAAGGCGGGCTACAAGCTGCAGGCCAGCAGCAGGTTCGGGCGCCGCTGCTGGGCTGTGATCGGGGCAGGCATGCTGCCAGCTGTGCTCCTCGTGCTGAGCTCGTCGGCGCTGTACACGACCGGGTACATGGTTTTGTACATTCCTGCTGTGGTGACATCCGCGCTCTTTATGGTGGCCAGTGGGGTGCTGCTTGTCCGCCGCTTGCCGGTGTGGAAGATGGTGGATGGCCTGGTGGAGGAAGCGCGCGAGCAGCTGGAGGCGGGCGAGCCGGGGCCTGCAAGAGTAGAGGAGATCGCGCAGATAACGCGTTTAGCGGTGAGGGCGGTGGACCTCTCCCTGCGGGCCATGGATGACCGCGGAGAGCAGCAGAGCTGCGAGTACTGGCGCATGGAGTGTGAGCACTCCAGAGTGGAGGGCTACAAGGTGTGCAACGGCTCTCCGTCATCGTGCTGCTGTGCCAGCAGCTTCGGGTGCTTCATAGAAAAAGGGCTTGCACGCTGTCTGGGTTATTGCCCTTTCGTGCCTTGTCAGCTTGTAAGAGAGTGCAGGGCTACAAGGGACGCTGCCCAGCCCCAGCCACCCGCACTTTGCCATAGTTGCCGCTCTTGTTGGTGCGCTCCAGCTGCTGCACGTGCTGCGGCCGATTGCCAATGCGCGCGGCAGTGCTTGCTGAAGCTGCCTGCCTCGAGAGTGTTCGCATATCCCTGGACGACTAATTTACAGTCAATAAATTTCGATCATAAGTTTAAATTGCTGTTCTGATGTTCCAAAAATAATAAGCTGAACCTGGTTTCAAGCGAAGCACGGGAAGCCGCCGCCGTCGCCGCTTGCAGCTGGCCTGCATCAAGCGGACACAAGCGCAAGAACAGGCACACGGCTTCCGCAGCACGCATGTAATATATGTGTAGCACCATGTACATGTATGTGAATGTCAATGACCCACCCCCCCCCCTAGATTGCTGCCTCTTGGCGCATGCAACGGCAAACGGCGGGCGGGGTGCAGGTGTACGAGGGGCTGCATGCGGCGCCCCCCACGCCCTCCCAGCGCTTCACAGACCTGCGCGAGCAGATCAGCATACAGCTGCAGTACGCCTCCACAAAGCAACAGCAGTACATGAGCCAGCGCTTCGCGGCATGTTCTGGCGGCCCCGAGCGCGTACGCACACACACCAACGTGCTCGCCTTCCTGACCGCCCACTCCTCGTCCACCTCCGCTAGCCCCAGACACACAGACAGCCCCACCGGCCTGCCATCAGAGAGCAGCAGCCGCACGGCAGCGCCCACTCAGCTGGGCGAGGCCTCACTGATCGACCTGCCCAGCAGCTCCGCCACATGCCGCCAGGACAGCCCCCAGCAGCCCTCAGACATGCACCCCCTCCCATCCGCTGCTGGTACGCAGCAGCCTGCCTGGGAGGGTGGAAGCAGAATGTTGCCAGGTGCGGCTGCTCCTCCGGCTGCTCCGCTGCACCACATGCATGCACCGCTGTCAAAAAAGCAGCGACTTTCTCCGCTATTCTCTGCACTCATAAGCATGCATGAGGTGGCCCCCTCCGGTGCTCTTAGTGCATTGTGTTAAAGGGATGCAAGGCACAAGATGAACGTGTATGTATGTACCGTGCACGTCTTCGCGGTACACATCTTAACACGTTGCGCATGATAGACACCATGCGGCAGGAGAGTACGGCAGTGCACTGCAGTGTGCAGCACCGTCCTCTCCATGCATGTGTTCATGCAGTCCAGACCCATTGGCCTGCCTGCCTCGCTGCAGATGGCCCCCACACCACCTTGCTCAGCCAGTGCTTGAATGCTCATTCCGAGCAAGTGAGTGGCAGTGTTCAGTTCTAATAGGACAGTGCTAGTGTTCAGCTCCTTACTAGTGTTTAAAACGCTGTGTTTATTGTCACCTGCTCTGGAGTGTTGCTGGCCATGCAAGTGCGGGGCCGAGAGCAGCAACTGTGTGCAGGAGGGCCAGACGGGTCGTCGTCGATCAAGTCCACGCAGTCAGCCTCGCCTGCAGTGCACGTGCCTCTGCAGCCCACCTCTCGGAGCAGGTCACAGTGGGGCGATTCCACAAGGTGCCTGGGGGACAGGCAGCAGGCCTCTGATGACGAAGACGAGGAGCCCACTGCTGTGCTGCCCGGCGCCCGCCCTGCCTGCACTCCCCCAGCCGCATCCCGCTCTACCCCACATATGGAGGCAGGCGGGCAGTGTGCAGAGCAGCGAGCAGGGCTCGCCACCTGCACCAGAAACACAGCAGCGCCGCAGCACATTGCTCATCTACTGGAGCTTCCAGACTGTGCTTCAGATGACGGGGCGAGCGTGTGTAGCACCATCTTCAACACAGCAATATGCACGTTTGGAGGCAGTGCGGCAGGCCTCGGCGACACAGCAGCAGCACGCATGGCGGAGTCGCCGACTGCCGCGGGCAGGCTCGCCCACAGAGCTCATCAGCTCTCGCCCAGCGCTGCTCTGAGTTCCTCGCCATTATCTACCAGAAGAGATCAGGGGGGTGCCACAGGCGCCGCTGCCTGGCCGGCCACACCGCAGCCGCACCCCCCCACCCCAGCCAGCAGTGGTGCTCCGATACCTGAGTCAGCATTACGCACAGTCCCAGTTCCAGATGGTTGTGAAGCAGCAGCAGCAGAGGAGTTTGAAGCAGCACTTGGTGGCCCGGAGCAGGCGGCAGGAGATGAATTTTCTGTAGCACTCGATAGCCCCAAGCAAGCAGCAAGAGAGGAATTTTCTGCAGCACTTGGTAGCTCAAGGCTGCTTGCAGGGGAATCTCCGCAGGCGGGGGGGTACTCCGCCAAGTTGGAGGAGGACACAGCCGCCCTCATGCAGAGAAATTCAGGGCTGTTACATATGGCAGGCTGGAAGCCCTACGCTGAAGAGCCTGCGCGGTCCCCTGAAGCTCCCCCAGCCAAAGTCTATAATGGTTCAGTTGCAGCGGCGTATGCTGCTGCCCCATTTGGCGCAGTGCCGCTCGCAGATGCTGAGTATGCAGCCTCGCACATCTCTCTTCTGATGCCAGGGGGCCCGCACGTAGACTCGGCCCCTGCGGCTGGCATGGGTGGGGCACTGCTTCCTGGATCCCATCTGGTTGTGTGTGGCCGAAGCTCTGATAGCGATAGGCTTGCCCCTCAAATTTCCAGAGGGTCAAGATGCAAACCTGCTGCAGGAATTGTGGAGCTTGTAGATATAGATGACATCTAGGTTAAATAGTAGCCCTGGTCACTGTTGGAATGGTGCACCACAAGACGTGGTGCGGAGCACCGTCCATGCCGTGGCTGCAAGTGTGCTCCGATGCAACAAAGCTTTGCAAAGATGATGGTGTTGTATGATCAGTGTGCTGTGAAGTGTTTACATAGCGGCATGTGTTGGCTTGAATCGTTGCCCAGAAGCTTGACAGGATGGTTGCATGGATTCGGAGTGCACGAATAAGACATGTACTCACATGTACAGGTACATGTCACACTGATATGAAATCTAGTAGCTGTGGTGATCATGGCGTAGACTTGAAGTATTGGTGCCCATGTGTGTACAGCTGTGGCACCAATAACCCAGAGAGTGGGCTGTCAACTAATGAGAGGTCTGTGTGGTGGAAGCGAAGCAGATGCCCAGTCGGTGCAGATTCCTAATGCGTACGTAGATACAATCCAATGGATGTAGTCTGCCTTTCTGAAGTATGTATTCTTGGCACAGATATCAGCTGTGTTGAGGTTTGCGAGTATACAGACTACTCACACATGCTGGCGATCCTTCAAGTTTTCGGTTTACCATCATGACCTAGTGTTGTGATATATGTAACGTGCTTGTTACTGGGCAGGGGGAAACTGACACTCTTCGATTCGTCATGCCCCATTGGCACTCAGGCCTGTGCCTGTGTATCGGTAGAATCGGCCATGGTCCAAATGTTACAATTATGAATATTTTTAGTATCGGCAATTGACTGATGTTTGTGGCTCCGCATGAGACATGCACCCCAGATCCGAACACAAACAATAGCGCTCACTGTTTGATTGTATCACATTTCTAACGCGGGGGATGCGCTATGCTGTCAGACCACATGCGCTATTGAGAGTCTACCCGTCAGCAGTCTCAGGCAGGCTCTCAACTCATCCCGTGGTGTATACTCCAGGAGAGTCCTGGAACGCCCTCCAAACCCAAACCTTCTCACAGTTTATCCTGAGCTATGCCAGAGAGTCGATGTACAACAGCTGCCTCGGCAGGTCCTAATCTCCAAGTCCGCGGTGCCACTCCAGCGCCGCTTTCCAGAGCCGGCAGCAAATGCGGTCGCTTAAAAACTGGATCTCGACCGGTGTGTGATCTAAAAATACTGTGCCCGAGTGTCTCCAGGCCTCTCTGAGTTATCTCAAGTTGCCTTTCCTTGAATCATGTTTCGAACAGCCAAAGCGCTTAACTGTACGCAAGCTAATCGACGCCTGTGCATAAGTATGATCAGATTCTAGCCGCGAGGAAAGATCTTAGGCTGTTGTGATTTGTACCTGTTTCGCCAGTTTCATGTAAAAATGTGCAGGAGGCAAAGCAAATGCCCAGTTCGCTTGCAGGGATCTCAGATGTCCCCAGCCGATGCGTTAGCTGCAACTCTCATAGTCAAGATGAGAGAAAAGTTCGGGGTGCGAACCAAGAGTTATGTGTTCAGAGAGGCAGGTTTGCTATCTAGACCACACGCAGAACTACTTTTGAACAATTCACACTCCAGCGTGCAGGAGGCAGGCAAGGACGTCATAGCACAAGAAATTATTGCTAAAGAGTGCCAGCAGTACATGCTTAAGAATGGTTCTATGCACGAGGATGACCTGTCTGGCCTAGAAGAAGTCATACGCGCCAAGCTCACAGGAAGAACTCCTCCGTACGATGTCTCCATGCCCCAAGAAAGTAGCAAATGCCCTGGAGTCACTGCTTCTCAATTTCATCCCCTAAATATCGCCTGGTATGAGGAGGGTGGTTGGGGGACAACCCTTCACTTTGGAAGCGCAACCATTGCTGAGCTCTTGTTGTCCATGCAGCCGCAAGACTATGGTGCTAGATCGGAAATGCCGCCTGAAAGGGGATGAGTGGGCGCGGATATGGACTTTTGAAACTGCACGGGTGCAGCGTGAGAGTATGCTTTTTATCTCAGACTGTGCCCTGCTTTCATCGTGATGGAGCACAAGGCAGCCTACCTTTCAGCTAGTGTACAATCTGGACGAATCCGGCTGCAGGTACACCCAGTGCCTGAAATATCAGTCTTGGCACGTACGTGTGTATCCTGCTCATATGTCAAGTCTTGGGATTGTTGAGAGTTGAGGATATAGAATAGGTGCATGTGATGCAAGAAGTGACTGTACTTTCTGAAGGAATGAAACCTGTTGTTTTTTACTGCGGTAGATTGCTGCAGTGGTTCGTGACAGAGACTTGAACCAAGAGAGGAAGGACATGCAGCGAAAGCTACTGGATGACCAGGTCAACTTGAAGCAGAAGATTGCAGTAGACGAGAGGCAACAGGATAGGGAGGTATGGCGATTTCATTCTCAGTTTCAAGAACTTCACTGCTGCGCAATATATCCCATGCATGATTTGGCTGGGGCCTCAGTCGCGTTGCTCTCACGCAACGCGACTGAGGCATGCTGTAGGTGTATGGTGCCTTCTTGCTGGTCTTTGTACTGTAAAAGTATGACGACATCGTGTACTGAATTCTGATGATGCGTGATGCGTCTTCCAGTGGCCGGGCGAGGAAGGGACAAGCAGCAGTTTGGGTTTTTTGCAGGCTGGTATAGCAATCTCAGCTGATGTGAAGCTGTGGCAGCAGCAGGAAGCCGCACGCAAAGCTGCAGAACTGGAAAAGGTGATGCAGTTCAAGGCTATGCGGGAATCCCAGGTCAAGGAGAAAGCAGAGCGCTTGCAGCGGGTACTGTCCCTTCATCATCCCTCCCCCTGAAGTAAGCAGCTGTACAGCAATCTGTCGTCGCTTGTGGGGCATCTGAGTCAGTGAAGATCACTTCTGATTTGGTTCTTGTGTTGGTCAGCATTTTTTGCGCTCGAGTTGTTACCTAGCTACAGCTGGGCTAGGACAGCCAAAACAACGGGATCTAGCAGGTCACGGTGACAGTCTATTGGGAGGGTAACGTTTCTAGCCTTGGGAATAGTACAACAGTTTTGCGTGATGAAAGCAGAAACCATGCATGTTTGTGGCCTTTGAGGGGGGCTTCCACAGCCTCAACACACATCAAAAGTCTTGTATGACAACATGAACACGCAAAGTTGTCGCCTGTCATCCATCCTCGCAAACATCTCGTTTCCAAAACGATGCAAGTAGTATCAATGCCTGTCTGGCTGTAGGCAAGGGAGAAGATTAGTGCTGAGGAGGCAGACATGACAGCACGCATGGCCTACGAGGTCAAGACAGAGTTTGAGAAGGAGGCTGCAGCGAAGGCTGCTGCAAAGCAGGCCCTCGTCGAGTTTCTGGCTGGAAATGAAGAGCACAAGAAAGCCAAGGAAATAGAGAAGGAGCGCCAGAGACTGGAGGATCTGGACTACATGCGACAGTACGAGGAAATCCTCGACAAGCAGCAGAAGGAGCGCATTGCACGCCTTCAGAAGCTGAAGGACTGGCAGGTAAGTCTGGAAGTGACTTTTTTGGACTCCTGTTGCACTGCACATGATGTGTAGCTGCTTGGATGGCATTGGGTCCCGATGCACACTATCTGGATGCTCAAAGAAGGCCTGTGTTGGCATAGAAGGCCTGTGGTGGCATCATAACGTACTTGAGAACTTGCCATCACAACATGGCTGGGCTTCCAGAAGATGGTGCAGCTGTTGGGTGCAAGGAGTGCATGCATCTGTGGTAAATGCAGCAAGGCAGCGCAAGCGTTCACTTCCTGCTGGAATTCAGGACAAGAACGAGAGCAAGGCAGCCAGTTTGCCAGAATCTAAGCGATGGATTGACCCTGCTATCATTCAGCGCAACTCGGAGGAGAAGGAGGCCGCCCAGAAAGCAGAGGAGGACCGGCGCCGTGCAGCCATCAAGGAGCGCAACGTGCGCATGGTATCTGCCCTCAACAAGCAGGTGCCCGCGACCACTTCACACATATGCTGCCCATGGCCCCAAACGCCCCGCCAGTATTGACCATACCTCGTCAGTGTTTGTTGTGGCGTTCCGTATCAGTTAACGTTTGTCAGCTTCTTGTGCAGGTTGCGGAGCGCTGTGTGCAGAAGCAGGTGGACAAGGAAACTGCAGAGCAGCACAGCAAGAAGTATCTTGCTGGGGCCGAGGCAGAGAAGCAACGGTATCTGGAGGAAACGAGACAACGTGTGCAAAAGAAGATCAACAGCAAGCTGGAGTTGGAGTCACAAATGCGAGAGAATGCGAGGAGGCGCAGAGAGGCTCCCATGTCTGACGTCGAGAGACTGCTGAATAAATCACTCCTGGGGCATGTGGATACCTATGAGAGCAGCAAGCAGCTGCCTCTTGCAC
Organism: Ulvella scutata; assembly: GCA_032359135.1. Classification (NCBI taxonomy): domain Eukaryota; kingdom Viridiplantae; phylum Chlorophyta; class Ulvophyceae; order Ulvales; family Ulvellaceae; genus Ulvella; species Ulvella scutata. The sequence goes on from JAUMHD010006217.1 coordinate 9,806, forward strand.
CGTATCCCAAGGAGTACCTTCCGAAAGGCCTCGATGACACAGAGAAGCAGTTGACTGTGCACCATTCGAGGAGAGAACTGAAGTCTGCACGTGGCTTGCTGAAGACGGGCAAGTCTGAGCAATAGCAATGACGGTCATCGCCAATAGTGATGTGTAATAGATGCATGAGTGTTTAAACGATCATCAAAGGGAAAATCGCCGCTTTATCTGCACGTAGCTCGGAAACGTCGGCGGGAGGCGCCGTCGCAGTACAGTGGGACGCTGTTACTGTGGCTGCAGCACACGTTCGTGAGTTCCTTGTAATCATCTCAACGGCATCAGTACTTGATGGACTGCCAAATATGCAAGGTCCCAGATTAAACTGTATACCCTTCCCATTCTCCCTTCACAGTCATCTAGGCCTCCCTTGTCGGCAGGTCTCAAGCAAGAGGTGCATTGATGCTTCTGATTGACCAGCGCCTTAGGTCATGTTCAGTACCCCGTGCGTCTATGAGAAGGTGCTCAGCTATGCCTATTGAGAAACTGGAGGAACTTCTGTTCTGAGAGTCGCAAGCACGTTCTGTGTGGTGGCCATCCAATCGATACTGAACAGAGGTCGCAGCACATGATGTACCTTCGATCACTGACAGTCTTCCTGTCAATTGTGCAAGTTTGGAAACTTGTCAATGCCATGCTATCATCTCGTGATGGGGCGTTTGTTGGGTACAGCGAGAAGGTCACTGGTGCGGTTCCACTTGTGTCATGGCAGTATACACAAGCGTGTGCCATGCACAGCAGCCATGTGCGTAATGGCGAAATAGTCTGTCCCTGTATAAGGGTACAATTCACTGCTGATGCACTACACCTTGATGTGCAGCGGGTGCTGTCAAAGAGTCCATAGTGAATCTATCTTGCTTCGATGAACATGAAGAATGTGAGGAGTGGACTGCCAGAAACGAATGCATCAACAACCCAGTGTACATGCAATCTAACTGTCGGCAGAGCTGTGGATTCTGTGAGCCCTACATCATGGTACGGACCGCTCATGAGCTGGTAGTGTGCATGAATTCCCATCTGGTTAATGAGCAGCATGCCAACATAGCTGCAATGGTGTGCAGAAGAGCCCATACTATGACAAGCATTTGTTGATGATCACTCCTCTTGGGGAGGTAAGTTGCCTGTCTGTGTGGCCATGCCCTGTGCTGTGGAACTGGCTGTTTGAAACTACCCTACAAACCCTGGATGTATTGCTTTGAGAGCATAAAAAACTCCATCACGCTCCCTGCTGCGCAGATAAAGCTGACTCTATTGTGGGATCGTGCCCCTGAGACTTGCCATTTGATAGCAGAGCTTGCTGAGCATCACCAGCTCAACCCGCAGTGCAACTTCTATCGCAACGAAGCGGTACCACAGGTGTGTAGCCACTGGGCTGCTCTCATGGCTGCCAACCGTGCACCGTCCCTGGCAGCATGTGCTGAGTAGCAGGCACTGCCACGAGTCGACCTCTGATCCCTGCTGCTTTCCTTTCCCACTATCAGAGGTCCTTGCCTGCAAGTCCGCTCGCTCGGATGACGCCCGCTGCATGCGTGCTGTCTGTCGGGAAGCTTGATTACAAGCATGCTCATGCAACCACAACATGTTGCTCCACACCGCTGCAGTGAGCTGTACGGCCGAGCGCACGCTCTCTCCGCCAGACCTGCATTGAACCCCGAACCATGCCCCACATACCGACATACCCTGCCCCCCACCTCCATTGTCTACTGACCTACCCCACATCTGTGCGGTACTGGTACTGGCTTGCCAGCTACTGCACCATGTGATGCAGAGCACAGCTCCACCAGAGGCATCTGTGCAGGATGGCTCCACCGGGCCACCATATGGCCTGCTGCAAGGCGTGTGTGCACAGCTCGCTGACGCCCCAAAGAAAGAACAGACCACCCAGATCAAGTGCGCCTCCCATGCTTCATAAACTGCGCCCACGCGTTCAGCAACTGCTGCAGCATTCCAGCGCAGAGCGCCACTGGCGCGGTTGCGGCAGTGGCTGGCAGTGGGCGCAGCTCGAAACTGCCCTCAGTTCCTTGCGCAGCAACTTCAGCTTGCAAGCTTGCAGTACACACGAGGCATCGGCGTTGGATGGGTGCAGGGCGGGACACGTCGCAACCATCCACCCTGGCAAGGACTTTTATGTTGCTCTGATGGACCATGAGGACTGGAGCCTGGGGCACACCGTGTGGGCTGCCATAGACGACCTCACCGTCGTGAACAAGATCGTGCAGCAGCCGTTCAATGAGCACCAGCACGTGCAGTACGGCACACACATGCGCATGATGGCCGAGCCTGTGCACTTCACCCTGCAGCTCATCACGGTGTAGAACAGAGCACCCCGGTAGCCATACTGCTGGGGCAGAAGCCGCGACACCTGCCTTGGATTGGACCACCAGCAAGCCTCGCAGCACTGCTGGGACTTGCAGGCAAAGAGAGGGCAGGGCCAGAGACACGCAGTGGTGACAGGCGGAAAGCATCACAGATTTCCACCAGTGGATGCTGCTCTGTGAGGGCTTTCCATGCAGGCGCCGCGCCGCGGCGCTGTGCTGCGCCCTTGAAGCCTCGGCAGGGGCGCATGTCGTTTGCATGCTGTTCATATCTGTTCATTAACTGTTGTAGATTTAATCTGGTAGCCAGGACGCTTCGAATGTCCTTGCGGCGCAGGCACCTGAAGAGGAGGCCGGCGGGCTGCCTGCCTGCCATGTGAAGTACTTGCTGCTGCGCGGACGGTGCATGAAGGAATGGAAGAGATGAGATGGAGAGCGACAATGAGCTGATTATGTGTACATGTTAAGGCGGTGGTGCCGTGTGTGCTGCGTGTCACATATGATGTGTGGAATACCCTGTACGGTGTCTGGCATGCCCTGTTGTGGCGATTAGCGTTTTTCTGTGGGGTGAGCCAGGTAATAAAGAGCCATGGCATCGATTTGTGTTTGTTGCTTCGAACTGCTTGATTTTTTTGCCTATAAACTACCATTCCGGTTTGTAAGAAGGATACGCAAAAAGCGCTAATCGGGAACCATGCCGAACCCAAGGAGGGGCACCACACCGCCCACAAGGGCCCTAGCCGTTGCCAGGGCTGGGCGCATGCTGCGGGAAAACGACAAGTAAGTGCTTGTAAACCATGGCATGCACGGGGCACATGAAGGGATGGTGTTAGGGGGGATGGTTGTGCATTGATGATCAACCATCTTTGCCTCCTGCACATGCTGCTGCTGCCCTCGTGTACGCATGATTCACTTCAAGGAACGATAGCCTGGCCCACAAATTTCACCACAGATTGGAACGCTCCAGTGACTTGTACACAGCTGTTTATTCTAAGGCAGGTGTGAACGCACCGCTTATGGTTGTCTCCATGCACGGTGTGTATGTATGTGCATGTCATGGTGTGTCACTTGCCCACCTTCCTATTCCTATCCCACGTCATGGGACCGCCATCCAGTGACTGACCTGAGATTGGGACACTTTCATACGGTGCCCTTCTACCGATGCGCTCAGGAGTCGTATGCAACTTGACCTACTGTGGTACAGATCGTGACGAAGCTTCTGTAGAATTCTGCTGCATGCGTCACCTTTGTGACAATGGCTTTGTCCCTGCGCCCACTTTCATCCATTTAATTTGAGTATATCTCGACATCCACTACAGAAGTATACGTGGTGGTTTAAGGTAGATCAGAGGCGCATGCAGCTGCGGAATGTGTGTGGTCGGCGATTGCAAGTGGACGGACGCAGTGACGTGACATAGAGTCATGCCAGCGAGCCTAATCTGTATATATATTACTATGTTGTGTTTTTAGATGTCTTCGTTGCTTCTTCCGGCAGGATCGGGTACTTGACGGGCTGCACACCAGTGCACATGCTGCACCAGCCTTGAACATACTCAGCAGTGGCACACTCCCTACGCGCACGCAGGGATACGTCCGTTCGTAGTTGAATTAATCTACCTTGTCTGTGGACCAGATATGGCACCAGAAGGCCAGTTCTGGGGCAATACCTTGCTTGCAGCGGACGGAGCCTTCTTGCTTGGCCTCTCTATCATTGTCACAATTCTAGGCACTCAAATGTATTATCGCCTGAGGCGTCAGCCGATCAATAATTCTGTGGCAGGCCTTGTAATGGGCACAGGAACTGGAGCCATCGTGTTCAGCCCGCTCACGTACGACCTGTTCGGCAATCTCCCACATAGAGTGATCAGGCTTGATAGTCAGGTATGGTTTCATTCAACGTAGCAGTGGCGTGCAGATCGTGCTGGTCACCGATGAACATTTAAGCGAAACCTCTCGGTCACGATTCCAGCAAAGTGTTGCGATGCAGGTGTTCTACAGCCTTCTGATTCCCCCCATCGTCTTCTATGCCGGTTTCTCCGTCAAGAAGAAGCTGTTCTTCAAGAATCTTGTCACCATTGCCATTTTTGGCATTCTCGGATGCAACCTGACAGGTGTGCACACGGCCCACACGCGCCCCCCCTGACTTGATTGGGTGAAACATAGCATTAAAAACTATACTTCGTGTGAATCCACGCCCAGATCATCGTGCTCGTCCTTGAATGCACGCTTCCACTGTGCCAACTGCGGTAGCATAACTGTCAATTTTGTCAATGATATTGGCTCGCGTGCGACCCAACGATGACCAGAACCACAACTAACTCCGCATTGCCATGCAGCATATCTGCTGTCTATGGGAATCTATCCTATACTGGAGAGCTCTCAAATCTACAGCCTTCCTTCAGGCCCCAACACAACACGGGCTTTCACAGCATCCTCTCTCCTTCCAACCCCTTTCGAGGCTTCCTTCGCCACTCTCGCCAGCAATCCAATAGGCAGTGCTCATGCACGTGCTCTGGACGCAGCTCAACGGCAGCAGCTGCACGATTTTGAGTCAAGCTCTCAATCACCCCACAACAGCCGCAGCCTGGCACTCTCAGCACAGGACGCAGCGCAGCACCCTCCATGGTCAACTGTACGTCATAAATATTCTTTAGAGCTCGCCTCAGAGCTGCCACAGTCCTTGAGGCAAGCCCCGTTCCAGCTTGAGGGGTCAGGAGGCGGGCAGCCCCCCAACACCCCCCACACCTTTGCAGAAGCAGCGCAGACGCCAGAAACAGACGATCAGATGTCTGCACAGGAGGTCGTGAAGCACGAGAAACTAATGGCTGCAGCAATGCGACTGGGCACGGTGTTCAGCCCCACGGACAACCTCGCCATCCTGCACTACCTCAGCCCCAACACGCAGCCTGTGCTGCACTCACTGCTGTTCGGCGAGGGCGTCATGAACGACATCACAGCAGTCATAATGCTTCGCACCACCGCGGTGGCCCCGCAGGCGACCTGGGAGGCGATGCTGTGGAGCTACTGGCAGTTCCTCACCCTCTTCGGCGCCTCCTCAGTGATGGGTGTCTCCGCAGGTCTCCTGTCTGCCATTGCCACTAAAAGTGCGCTCCAGTTCTTTGCTGCCTTGAGCTGCATGCATGCATGCCCAGTCACAGCCGAACAGCCATACAGCCTGCCCCGACTGGTGGCTCTGCTTCACGGCATCCATCACAGCACAGTTTTAAAGGCTGGAAGGTGCAAAGTGCTGCAAACAGGCAAGGTAGTGATCAGGCCCGAACCCAAATAAATTGCAAAGACATAAGAAGGCACACAGTTATAACAATTTTTTTGTCAGGACGAGTAAGAAGAAGCAATCCATGCTAGCACCTGCCTTTGTGTCCTTCAGTCAGGGCCGCCTGCTCTGCTGCAGCCTCTCGAATTAGTTACTACTTAAACAACACTGCTTAGTTTTGATCAATATTATTAGATTATTATAGATGATAAGCTTCTTATTACCTTGGGCAGCCTCCTGCGTGTGTGCGGCGCCAGCAACGGGCAGCGACAGGAGCTGACATACACTGCATGCATGCAGCCTTCTTCAGCGATGCGCACCACCACACCGACCGCGAGGTCATCCTCATGACCACCATGGCGGCCACATCGTACGTGGGCGCGGTGCTGGCGGGCCTGTCGGGCATCGTGGCCGTGTTCTTCTGCGGCATCACCATGAGCCACTACACATGGCACAGCATCTCCGCGTCTGCGCGCGTGATGTCTGTGCACAACTTCCGCGTGCTGTGCTCTCTCAGCGAGATGTTCCTCTTCATATACGCGGGCCTGGACACCACCGCGAAGCTCACAGCGCGGCTCGGCCGCCCCGAGGACGCCCCCTTCCTGTGGGCGGTGCTGCAGCTGGCGTTTGCTATGGTGCTGCTGGTGGCTGTGGTGCGCGCGCTGTTTGTCGCGCTCGCCGTCGCCATCGTGAATCTCTGGCGCAGCTACAAGTTCACGCTACGCGAGGCGGTGATCATGTGGTACGGGGGCCTCGTGAGGGGCTCCGTCACGACCGCGCTCGCGTACTCGTACCTGTACACTGAGGAGCGCAGCGACCCCGGGGACGAGGCGGTGCTGCTGGCCAGCGTGCTGGTGGTGGTGGTGAGCACGGTGCTGGTGGGGGGCCTCAGCCAGGAGTTCATGGAGTGTGTGACGCTGCCGCCCGCACAGTCGCGCCTCATTGAGATCAACCTGCTGCCCGGCATGAACCAGGAGGACGACAACTCTGTCAACTCCGCGGCGGTGCGCATCCCCTCTGCTTGCTGCCTCTGTGTGGGTGGGCTCCATGCATGGCTTGCCTCCGCTGCCGCCACCGCTGCTGCTGGATGTTGTCGTTGTTCCTGCTGTGTTACTGTTGCGTTCCACTCTCACAGATGCACCTAAGCACTGAGCTGGCCCTGCCCGCAGGGGGGAGATAGTGTCGATTATTTGTGTGTCTGCAAATGCTGGTACAAGAGGCACCGCCGCAGCGAACACCACAAGTGCAGCATGCATGGAGCGCACCGCCCGTTGGCCACCCTTTGCCCCATTTGCCCCCAGCATGCATGGCGCCACACGCCCCCTCGACCACCCTCAACACGTGGTGCTGCTGCTGCAGGTGCTGTCCAGCAAGCTGCACAAGCTCTGGCGCCGCTTCGACAAGGCCGTGCTGCAGACGCTGTTCGGCGGCCGCGACGCACGCATGCCGACGTACTTCCAGTCCGTGGCAGAGCTCAACCAGCGCATCATGCGCGTGCAGCACCACCACGGCGACGTGCCGGTGCCGTCCATGGTGCCGCGACACATGCAGGACCGCTTCCCTGCCCTCTCCTCCGCCTCCTCCACCGACCTCTCCACCGTGCACACCGCCGACTTCCAGGCCTCCTGCCCTCGCTCCCTCCACTCGCAAGGTGCGCCCCCCCGCCAGCGCGCTGTCAGACTGCAGAAGACCAAAGGCTTGCTGTGAGTGTTCTGTAAACTTGTACGCAGCATCGATGCCTATGATCTTACGGTTTCTACTTTTGAACAAGCACACGCAACACGCAATGCGTGGACACGCAGATAGGGTGCAGGACTCCGCTGCTACGCATGACATGCATCAATACTGTAAGTTGTGTACCATGCTTGCCATGCATGAGTACGGTGCCTGCTGCTGCGCCGCCCTGGACCCTCTGGCAGGCTGCAGCCGCCAGGCCTCCTCGCCCATGCACACGTCAACAAAAGCACTCCCCCCCAACTCAAGCGTGTGCCATGCATGCAGACCTGGAGGTGGAAGCGGAGGGGGCACAGTACCTGGATTGCAGCGCCACCCCCTCCCCCATGCACTCCTCAGCCTCGTTCCCGGAGGTGCACGCGGACGTCCTCCGCATGCCCCCCCCGCAGGTCTCCTCAGACCTTGTCTCCACGCCCGGCCACCTCAGCACGCAGTCCTCCGCGCGCTCCTGCTCAGCCACGCCCACTGAGGTGACCGAGCTGCCCACCACGACGTCCATCATCCAGCAAATAGAGGGCGGCCGCCGCCTGCCGCGCTCCCACAGCGACCCCCACGTGCAGGACCCCTTCGCACCGCTGCCCCGCAGCGGCAGCGCCTCGAGTGCCAGCAGGCACTGCCGCACCCACAGCCACTGCGGCGTGTCTGGGGCCCTGCACACCCATAACCAGCCCCCGGCCGTGTTGGGTGGCAGCTTCTTCTGCAACAACAGCCTCTCTGCGGCCTCCCACTCCATCAAGAAGGGGGGGAGTGGGGGTCCCAACCCCCCCTCCACGGAGCGGCGGGTGCTGCACAGCAAGTCGATGTCAGACACCCACCACACACACCGCCTGCGTGTTAGGCCTGCCACGCCTGGTGTTGACGGCCAGGATGCCCCTGTGGCCACCAGCGGCGACCACCACGGTGCATGACCCCGGTGCCTGCGCTGCCTGAACCTGCCCTGCTCTACCCTCCATGCTTGCTTGCTTGCGTGCCCATGCGCGCAATTTAGAATGTGCGAGCGCGTTGTACTGAGTGGCTGTGGTGATCATGCAGGCCATACGGTGTCGCCGGTGCTGCACAGAAACGCACCAGAAGCTTCTGTGTTTACCCGGGGGTGCCAGGAGCAGGGGGGGCTCTGGCAGCCCTCCCATGCAGCGCAGCCTGCACCGGCGGGCCATGCACAGCAGCCTGACGCGCCCCCGCCCACCGACTCCCTGGCGCCTCATGAGCCCGCATATGGTGGCGTGCCCGCGGCGCAGGCCTCCAGTGCCGGAGAGCACAGCCGCGTTGTACAGGCGCTCAGGGAAGGGTTTCTGGGGGCAGCGGGCACGCTCGCTGCGACAGAGAGTGGCTACATGAGCCTCCGGGACAGCGCGCCCGCCGTGCAGCAGCCCGGCAGCGGCCACTCTGCGCCGCAGGCCTGTGACCGGGACAAGGCTCGTGTGGGTGCGTCGCCACCTCCTGCCGCACTGCACGCTACGCACATCTGACTCACTGACTCAGTGCCTTATGGGGTGTTGCATCGCAGTGGGGGGCTGCCCGCGTCTGCCCCCAGCCCCTGCTGCCTTGCATGTCTGTGTGTGTGTGTATGTCTGTATGTGCGTGTATGAATGGTGCATCCCTGACATGATTTGAGCATTCGCGGCCACCCACCCATAGTGGTTCGCACATTGTTCACTGCACGGTGCTTGTTGGTCATGTTCCTGGCAGGGGGGGGAGGATGGGGGCCGGCGTGCGCCGCCTGCAGCAGCCGTTGCAGCAGAAAGACTCCTCTAATATTACAAGCTCGCCACGATCATAAAGTTTATCGCCTCTGATAGTATCAGGCGGCGCAGAGGGCACATGGAGAGGGCCCCAGGCGGCGGCCTTCGGGGCAGCACTGCAAGGCCATAAGGTCACAAGGTCATGCGCTGCCGCTGTGCAGGGCCCACGGCATCACTGGCAAAACTTGTGAGGAGCGGCGGGGGGGGCTCGCAGCAGGCCCACCGGCCCCCCTCACTGCGCAGCGAGGGCGTCGCGAGTGCGCCCCTCCTGGCTCACGCGTAACAGAAAAAGAGAAAAATGGGGCATTTGAAAAGATGTCCAGTTCGGTTTGTTGTGTACTGCTTGGGCTGCTCTGTCAGTGATGAACCCACAGCCGCGGTGCCCCACAGTGTGCGAGTACATCCATTCACCTTTTAGCAGACACAGGTGCACGACCATTTAAAGACAAAGATAGTCGTGACAAGGAGGGGCGTATGCAGGCCTGGCGTCTGAGAGGACGACGGTGGCCGCAGGGTCACTGGCGCGGCAGACCTCCAGGGCGCTGCCTGGGGATGGCACAATGTCCACTGCGCACAGTGTGGCTGCCGACAACCTTCCAGAGCCCTTCCAGCCACCTGCGAGCAACGCAACGAGCGAGGACGTGCATGTGGGGCTCGGTGCGCGGCCCCCCTCTGCCCCTGCTGCGCGCTAGATGTTCTGCTGTGGCCTCTTGTTGCTGCTCTGCGTGCTGTGCTGTGCTTGTGTGGTATGCCACACTTGCACATGTTCTGCACTTGCACATATGCCACAATTGCACACGTGTCTGCCTAGTTTGGAAGCGGCATGGCATGGCATGCTACGCAAGCAAGCATGCCTGGCGTCGCTAGTAGCTAGGCGATCTTACCCTCGTGAAAGTATACCTACAACGATACCTACATTGAGCAGTGGTGGCGGGGTGGTTGCAGAGAACCAGTACAGCAGCTACGAGGACGCGCTGCTGGACGTCAAGCACGGGGGGGAAGACATCGACATTCCATGGGATGCATACGATGAAGAGGACAAGCGCGCCGCGGCCGGCTGCCGCAGCGCCATGGCGTTCAAGCGCCACTAGGGCCTGCGCTGCAGAGCGCTTCCCAGGCCGATGCCATGCGGGCACTCATGGCGACGTTCCTGGCTGCCACCAACCACAGGGCCCCCTGTGTGTGTGTGTGTGGGGCGGGGCGGGGGGCGCATGCAACTGCGGTTGGCGTGCTGCAGCACCGGTGTAGCCTTGAATAGGCACACGGGCACATGCATGTGTTGTGCTTCCCCTGTGCGTACACGCATTTACACACGAGTGGCACTTGTTGCTGTTCGCAGCTGCACGAGTCCATCTGAATCAGGTGGGCCTGGCACGTTGGGGCTGTGCCGTGTGGCTGAGTAGTTGCGGGTTGGGGGGCTGGCTGGGCCGCTTGTGGACATTGTTTTCGTGGTTGGGGGGCAGCTGTGACTTCCCTTTTGATTGTTAGTTGGAGGTGGTATCCATGAGGCTGATCAGCCTGGCTTGGTGCTGGAGATGAAGGCTGCTATCTCAAGGGCAGAGCTGCTGATGCATTTCTGGCAGGTCAGCACTAGTTGACCGCACACATGTGTGTGGTACATTTTTCTTTTCTCATCTGCGTGAAAGCTTGTAGTGTTTCTGGATTGCAGTTACTAGATGACGGATGTGTATGGCACGGCCATCAACACATGCATGCGCACGGCCAGCAACCTCCTGCAGTGTGCTGCTGGCTGCTACGAGATGTCGGCAGCAGAACCTGGCGGTCAGTGTGGTGGTGGCCTATGCATCGATCTTGAGTCAAGCATGCATGGGTTCTCTAATTCGCTGATGCCGGCGGGTGATGGTGGTCTGACAAGTAGAGTGCCGTGGCAGCCGCTCAGGTGGGCGGTGTGGTGCGGGAGCATGCTGAGCTGTTGAATGGCCTATAATGTGACAGTTCTGTATAGGAATGCAAGCACTTTACACCTGCGTGCTGCACCCAGGCATGCGAGCTGCTCGCCGCAAGCGCCATCTGCTACAGCAGCTGCTCCAAGCCTCTATTCTGACTACATCATCACATGGGAGGCTGCAGCTCATATCTGAAGTGCTGCATCATGCACCACACTTGCTGGCGAGTCCTTCGACAAAACCATGTGCCATACTGCTGAAACCATTGCGATGCCGCTGTGCTACAAACTGCCTGGATACACGCACCAGCCGTACGTCATATGCTGGCTGGGGGCAGGCCGTAAATGCCCACCACCATGCCGTTGAGCGCCGACTGTGAAATGGCAAGGTGTGCAGAGCTGGAAGACTAGGCCACAGAGGTGGCCGCCCAGCCTCCTCAATATTTACTCTTCGTCCCCCTGGACAGAGCTGTTCAAATGTGCAAGGCGTGGCGGCAGGGACAGCTCGCCCTGGGAGAAAGTAACCGTCACGACTTGGTCGCCCCGCAGCAGAATCCGAGCCAGCTTCCTCTGCCTTAGCACTTGCTTCCAGCCAGAGCGAGTTTTAATAGACTGCGTGCCAGGCTCAGCATCTTGTGTACCTGCCCCATCTGGCTGCACCTTGGACTTCATTCGAAACACCCTCTGGTGCACCACAAACATCTCATGCCCATCTGCTAGTAGCATGTTCATATATTTGTCAAAGCCATGCAGGGTTGCACGGATCACGCCCCGGATGCCTCTGGCATGCCTCGTGGTGATGTCAATCTCACAAGCAGCCTGGTAAGCTCTCCTCAACAGCATGAGGGGACCCTTGCGGACGCGCTTTATAATCTGTTCTATCGGGTCTCGAGTAGCGGCTTCATGCACTGCATCCATGTATTGCACCGCTCGCTGGCACATGAAGGCCTTCTTCTCAGCATCCTTCCGTTTCTGCTCATCAGTCTTCTCCTACAATCACCACGATACCAGTTAGCCAACATTCACAGCTACAACGCAACCCATATCTAAAGACAAAAGTCATGAAATCGTGCTGGTGCACATACACATAAGTCATGTATGGAGAGGCTTACTGGCGCGCCAAACTCTCGCTTGACCTCCGCTCGCAGGGCAGGAGGCACCAAATTCTCACACTGCTTGAAATTGTCAAGCTGCTGGATGTTGGGAAAAGGAAGGGAGACTGAGCTGGGATCATCGACAGCGAGGCACTCGTCTGCATCGAAGTGCTCTGATGTCACGTCCAGTTTCTGCGGGGATACTTCGGGCACAGTGCCTTGCACTGCACCCCCCCCGCTCATACTGTCGTACGAAGACAAACGTAATACAAGAGCGTGCAGAGGCGGTCATCGGGCCTTTTTCGTTGCCATGTTCGAACAGAAAGTGCGATTAGGGAAGACGAAGGATCCCAGCCGCTGCACAGAATCACAAAAAGAGGCTACCGTACAGAAGCTGAAGCACAAAAATACAAAAGAATAGAACTGCCCAGTGGAGTGTTGAATGACAGGCCGAGACGAACTTGGGCTGTTTGAGACAGAGCGGTGAGATGCAAAAATTAGGCGCGGGGAGTGACTGTCACCGACATGGGTTGCTACCTGCATTTGAGTAGCACCTGTTCTACCTGCTACCTTTTGCATGCGGTACACATGGTCATGGGCAGTCACAAAGGTTGACAAGACGATTCTGCCCTCCGAATTTGTATCGAACGAATTGCAAAGGTTGTGACCTTTCTTGCTGAGCATGAACGCACTGAATCTTGCATACGGTATTCACTATTCCATGAGTCCACGAACATGCGTCAACACATGTGCATTTATGCAGGTCAATATGGAGTGCGAGAGGATGTGCACTCATGATGCCCCCAGTCAGGACATGGTGTGTCAGGCCCCAGGCACATGTACAGCCCTCGTCAGACTGAGTGCACCAAGCCGCTTGTATCAGTTATGGAGCAGAGACCCCAGCACACCCCTCGCATGAATCACAGGCCGGCACAGCAGCACAAAGCACACTTGATGGTTCTGACAGAAGAAGCCAGACAGACATTCCAAACGCTGCGATGCAGCTCACAGCAATGCCGTGACCAACAGGGCACAGTATCATGCCTTCAATCCGGAACTCTTTTGTCCGGCAAGAATCAACAGGTGTACACTGGCTGCCATACATTGAACCGGTGAACGTTCATCTGGTGGCAGCCTTCGAACAACAGATGCTGATGAGGACACATGTGCCGGGAGGAAAGACATGTCACTATATCCAGAGTGTTTCAACTAGCTCCAAGTGACTGCTTGCGCACAGTTTGAGCTGGTCCAACTTCACAGTTTAACCATTGTGCTGCTCCGAGTGGACAGGCTCCCTGCCTACAGCAACATCATCACATGCCGTGTTGAGGGCTGTGGCCACAGCAAAGGAACGCCTGCTTGAAGTGCCTTCATGCACGAAAGGCCCAGGATTTCCCTTCTGCAAAGCAGGCTCGCGCACTGTGACCGCCTCCACATCTGCATGCACAGTTGTTCGCGGCGTGAACAGTCGCTCCTGTGGCAATACCTCAACGCCTGCCAAACTGTTGTGCACAGGGCCATGCACATCCTCGCTGCCCTCCTGCAGAAGGTCACATGCATGAGCTATAGTTGTCGCCCAGAGTTGAAGCATCATGCACAGAAGCGCACACATGCCAAGGAGCAAAGGTCCATCATGTGGCATGCATGCTGGTGGTGTGATGAGTGAGTACAGGCACCCCGTGGGACGGTCACCATGCATCACAGCCAAGAGGAGGGCGAACAACAGCTCACGTCCTGATCTGCATGCAGCTGATCATCTGCGCCCTGGTCAGCCGCCAGGCCATCAAAAGTGACGTCATTTATGCCCCAAGCGTCCCCAAATCCTTGCTGCAGAGCAGCTGGTTGAGGCTGCCTAACAATGGAGGCGTTGTGCCCGGTACGATTTCAGCTGCTTGCTCCAGGAGGCAGTCGCTTTCAGCATCGTGGAACTTTGAGGGCCCGGAGCTTTGCATTGATGGACCGCTAAAGGTGACCGCAAGCCATATACACTCACATTACCTGTTCATACAATTGGTGCCATCGCTGGGGCGAGACTGGGCCATTTACGGGTGACTGTTGGGTGGCCTTTTCGCTCCCCACTCGAGCAACCATTCATGCGTCGGAGCTCCACAGGATGGTCTCTGGGTGCCAGCCTCCGCTGTAGACACATACAAATAAACTGGTGTAGACCTTCAACTGTGACCTCAGAACCAGCAACCGCCTTCATCAAGTCGCAGTGGATGTGCGGCACATGCAGCAGGGCACATGGGGGTGGCAACGATGCCAAGGTTGCAGGTGTCTGTGCGAGAGGAGACCTATTGGCCTTGTCTAACACAGGCAAGTTATATATTACGTGATAGGTAGCTAGCTGCAGAAGGGAGCGCTCCCACTATGTGGTAGAGCACCTTCCAACCCGAAGCTTCGGGTTGGAAGGAAGATACGGCAAGGCATTGCGTTTTAAAAGACAGTGAACAACATGAAAATACTTCACTTCCCCTAGGGTGCTTGTATGCGCTGAGCTCGTCACTGCGTGTGCTGCTTTGGCTCAATACTAGTACTGGTGAGTTCAACCATTCAAACACCATGCATTGCTCCACGATCCATAATTCCTGTATAAACACAAATCTCAGTGCAAATTGTGGTGCTCACGAGGTGGAGTACGCAAAGTTTCGCTGGTATAGTTGGCGTGGCCATCAACTTCCTGTGAGGGGAATCCTTTTTAAGTACAGACCGCAATAGTAGGGTGTCCAGTGGCTGTGTATTGAAACTTACTCCTATCGAGGCCGCAAGGGCTCGTACACGGATTGGGGAGCCACTTGTGTTGCCTTGCAAATGTTGGGCTCTACGAGGTGGTGTCTTCGGTGATTCATATGACGACGTTCACCGTGACTCAGGACCAAAGAGTGCACATTGATAGCGGCAACCCGAGGATGGTGTCTGCACTTGGATGACTGCTAAGAATGATGGGGAGAGCCATGGCGTGATGCTGGAGATTCCGTGTATATACGTACAGCTTCAGGCAATAAGCCTGTTGCATACACGTATCCAATTAAATCATTTCCTGAAGCTTGGTTGATGATATCAATTCATGTTCCATGGGTTTTCAGCTCACTTGCGTGCAATTGGTTGGTACCTGCCGCAATCCTGCCATCTCAGATATCTGATTCACGGCCACGGCCCACTCTGTATCGCAGCGCGTGCACTCGCGCAGTGGATCATTGGTTCCACGTTCACGAAAGCAGATGTTTTTGTACCATAGTTGAACTTCGTGTACATCACATGGAGTGCAGAATTCATGCACATCGCTGGATACATGTACCTCCATCATCATGCAACGCTTGTAACCAGACGATCTAAAGTCATTGAATCTATTCCTTTGCTGTTCGTGCTTCTCGGGGCCTGGACCCCGAGGCAACGCCACCAGGAGCATTTGTAAACCTCGTGCAGCACCCCGTTCCGCACGGAACCCTGCTACGTTTTTTGAAGTGTTGGTCACTTCATACTGGACAGTAGCATAAGGTAATGGGTGCTGAATTGGAACACACCATGTCGCTTAGAGCCTTTGCACGACGAGCCGTCAGTCACTTCTGAAGAGCGTGCTCTGTGACAAAGCCCTCACAGGCGTTTCAAACACCAGTCAAATAGGAACCTCCAGATATGCTGCTCTACCGCTTTGCTAGCACTTGCACTTGGTAAAATGGGTTCGAGCATGGGTCCGCTGGTCGCGACTGACTGGTCGGCGCATGGTGTGTGCATGACTCAAACCCGCAGACACGGGCGAGAAGCATGGCGCTGACAAATCTACCTCACTATACACAGAGGCCTCGTGTTTTTAGTTCAGCAGACCATAAGTTGTCAGTAGCTTGAGGGTTTGGGAGCACTTGAAGGATCCAACGCCACCCACATTCGAGGCCGCACAGGATCCAAAGAAAGCAGCGCACACAATATTATTTTAGAGTCGCACAGAATTTTAGACGTTTCTCAGGGTGTATCGCAACTGTATCGCCTGCTTCCTTTTTCAGAACACGTCGTCTGTGCATGGTTCACATGTTAAAGACCCTCCAGACATCGCGATGCATCGACCACGTTCATGAACAGGTTCCACAGCGAAGCATACAGAGCATCTAGTGGAGATTTGATTTGCAAGCTGAAGCGTCGTACCCCGTATATGACTGCTTGAGGCTGGGTCATACAATGCCAGAAGTGTGTCACGACACTGTCAACACCTAGCATTACATATACGAAATATTACCTCCTTACTTTACTTTATTCTTTGTCTACCGGGGCTATTCATAATGGTTGCAGAAGATGCATCAGAGTTGGACATGAAGAAACCCACTGCCGGCACACTGGCTGGGTACCATGGGGTGAGGGAACGTTTCTGGCGCCATTCGAAAAGGTATCAAGTCGAGATTCGTGACCATGTGTGTAAGACAAAGGTGCATATCACGATTGACAGAGACGAGAAGACTGACGAGGAGCAGGCCAGAGAGGTGCGCCGACGCAACGTCCTGGTACAGCGAATTATGCGAATTTGAACCAATAATATTCAGCGCTGCAAAGTCGTGGACGAACGCATGAAATCTGCACGGAAACGTCATAGACGCACGCCGACTCCGCAACGAAGAAGTTGTACTTCCTCGCGCCTTGGCTTGCAAGGCACCAAGTCGCGCTTGCAGCTGATACTTGCGAAATTTATTTGCAAGTATGACGTTTCTCAGGCATCATCGTTGGTGGCCGCGTCCTCGGCCAGTCACACTTCAAGATTGCTTTTGCCGGCGCGGTTCTGGCCAGAACCTGCGCGCAGCCTCGTCTCTGTGCGGTTATAGTGAAGATTATGATGTATGTACCCACTGTTATGCTTCCCCTCGTCGGATCAGTTTGAGCTGGTTGTTGTACTCTGTCGGCTGGTCGATACAGCGAGGGCGCGGTGCGCAAGGGCTCGACGGTGGAAACCTCTCTCGTTACTGTGGGACACAAGTCCAACCCCCGTGATGCATTTCCTCTCTCAACTCTTTACCCTGTCTTCAGGCTGCGCTGCTGCGAGATGCTGTTGCTCGGATCAACTATGAGGAAACGGGGAAGAAGAAGGCGTTGAACTTCCCTGACGAGGAGCCGTCCGAGGAAATAATGCATCGTGCCCGCACAGAGCTCGACAAGGCCAGGACTAAGGCTGCGGAGGCGCGAGCGAAGCCCAAAGCGCAGCTTGCGGTGAAGGAAGATGGTGGACAAGCCGCAGCAACGGATTGTAACACAAACACAGCTGCGGCCCCGGCAACCCTCAGAGAGCCGTCTCAGGGAGCACATGTGCGCCTCACTAATATGGTTCTGTAATGCATTGCTGGTAAGGAACTTTCCTTCATCGGGAGTCGGGAATTTCTACCATTCTGCCTTCACGCTCAACTGTCTTCTGCTAAGCACTCACTCTCGCACACACGTCTGCACCAACCGACTATAAATGTTGCCACGGTAGGATCATTTATTGAAATTCGACACGTCCGTGCCCAGCTCCTGTTGTAAGTTCACGCACAGAAGTTCCATCGCGCAGCACTGTAGATGTACAATACTGCATGTGTCAACGTTTTCATACCTGTTGCAGACGGAGTGTGAACAACTCATGTCAGGATCCCCTCAACGAAGCGAAGACACAAGCAGTGTGTCACTGAACTCTTGGGGCTGCAGGAGGCAGCGAACAGATGTTCGTAAACGTGCTGCTGCACCTTGGCATGAAGCTCTGGCTTCCTTCAATGATGAACATCATCACACAAACCTGGAAGCAGTTGCGAGCAAGGCCACTGAACCGGCAGATCCTGAAGCCAAGCTGCAGGCGTTCTTGACTGGAAGCGAGGTGCAGCTGCCAAACACGTCTGCAGCACCACGTTCTCAGCCCCCGTTAACCTCCCCATATGCCTGGCAACTCCAGTTCGCGCAGATGCAAGCACAGATGCACGCGGCCGCGCAGGCTGCACAGCTGCAGGGCATGTTCGCTGGCCTGATTTCTGGCCCGACAGCACAAACGCAGGCTATCCCAAGCCAGACGCCATGGGTCGGCGGCACAGCGGCACCGTGGGGTGCTCCCCCAGTGATGCCATGGGCTGCACAAGCACAGGTGGCTGCAGCAGCGCAAGCCGCTGCCGCTGCCAACCCCTCTGCCACTGCTGCACTAGCACAACAGGCGGCATCATGGGCAGCTGCGCAGGTCGCGGCCTCCTTGCCAGGGACAGCCACTGGGCTGCCAGTACCTTCTTTGGTACCTGCCAACCCCACATCCCTTTTACGCCCCCTGCAGCGTGCACCGCAGCCCACCCATGCGATGTATGCAGCACCTGCACAGGCCAATATTCCAGGTACAGCAGCACACTTGGCAAGTGCATCTGGGGCCATTGCTTATGAGACGCCACAGGTGCCATGTGCGCCTGCCCCCCAGCAGCCTTCTGCGCTCCAGATGAGCCTGGAACAAACTCCAGCCGCTCCATCTGCGCTTCATCACAGCTCTGCACCGATGCACGAGCATCGCCCTACCCTCATTGACATCGCAGATGCAGCAGCTGCAGCAGCTGCGGCGGAGTCTCTGCGCGGTGCTGGTGCCCAGGCTGCTTGCGCAAACCTGAATCATCGGTCAGCAGCAGGAGCTGTGGTGTCGTCGGCAGCAGATCAGTATACATCCAATCATGATGCAGCCAGCATAGGGGTAGCTGCGCGCATGCAGTCTGCATCTGCGTTGTTTTCAGCACTGCAGAGTGAACACGGCACACAGGCAGCCGCTGCTGCCCTTGACAGTGCACCTGGACCGGCTTTGTCACCACACACCGAGGAAGAGGGTGTACGATTTTCAGAGGTCATGAGGCTTGGGAGCGCGGCCAGCATTGGAGCTGGGGTCAGCAAGGTGGGCCACAAGAGATTGCACAGTCAGCGGCATTCGGCGGCCTCCTGCACAGACGACGACTCCAGCGATGAGAGAAGCGCCACCATTGCCATCAAGGATACTGGTTCTGACTTTCATAGCGTTGTGCCTGGTGTGCAGCCTCTGGTGCCTGCATAGCAACCTCATCTGCTTGACTGTTATGTCAGGATGCGCGTTTGTTTGATTTGGAGTCCTCTGCTTTTGAATCGGTTTTTGTGAAGTCCTGCAAAGGCTACCACAGAATGTTGAGGTGCAGCAGACTTCAGATGTGTTGGCGTGCAGGTGCTGGCCGCAGCGTTGTTTATTCTCAGAGGGAGCAATGTAAGCCACGGAAGAAGGCAATGGGTTGTAAGCCTGATGCAGGAACCACTTCTTGAGCAGTGTGCTCCTGATACACAGGTGGAGTGTATCTGGTTGTTGGCAGCAAAGCAGGGCTCGAGTTGTGGAGATTTTCCCCCCGTGTCTGCAGGAATCACAGATATGGACATGGGTTCAGAGTAGTAGCTGTGCATGCAAATGTTGGGCCCACAGACCAACCAACGGATGAAAGCGCAAGGTAGCATTGCACGCATAAGCCCAGTAGGTTCTGTATAATTGATGGGTCACAGGATTTGCCTTGGTACGTTCAGCAAATTCCACTTCAACCGAACCCGCAAGTTCGTCTTTGCGAGATACACCTGTGCAATCAGATTGGTTCCAGCAGTGCAATGTGGAGGAGACTCCATGTGAAGTCAATAAAATGCGTCCTCTGCTCTGGGATGTGAAGACAAGTGGTCTGTACAAATCGGCACATTGTCACCATCCACCAGTACGTACCAGCAGTGGACTAAGGAACAAGGTCCTGTTTATTGTGCCGTACCTTGTGACGGGCTGGCTCGTGCGCATCACACACGCTTGTAACTCACAATTACTTGATCCATAACCGGAAAAACGGCTTTGAGAGCAACCTGGTCTACTTCACAGCTCGCACAGAACTGTTGCACTCTAGTTTGCCCCTGCAACAGATGTCCCTGCATTCCAGACTCTTACCATCTACCACTGCACTGATTCTCTTACACTACTTGATCCGTTCACAAACACAGAATTGTCCGGAGCATTTCTGTGAGATCTTGCACATACTCGCGCTGCACTGCCGCCTCTCCAGGTGGCATGGGGGTGTCTTCAAGCAGAGCAGTCTGCAGCGCAAGCACACGTGCCAGGTTCATTAGCACCGGAGCATCCTCCAGCTGCTTCACGACCGTAGAATCATATGGCCTCGCCTGCATTAAACGTGGGGTAAGAAGGGGAACAGGCCAGACCTCGCCTACACGAAAACTGCAGCAACCTGCATGCAGACGGCACAATATGCTGCACACCTGCTTCATGTAATTGTCCCTCATTTGCTGGGGCACCCCTGCCAGCAGGGATTCTACTGCAAGGTCGGACACGAGCCGCATTGCAGACTGGCTGAGCGCAGAGGCCCCTGCTGCCCGCTCGTCCCCCCCAGCTGTGCCTGCACCTCCAGATGCAGCCGGGCTGCCACCAGGATGGGCTGCATTCGCATTGTTGACAGACGCTCCTATGGCTGCAGGAGTGCAGCAAGGGGTGTGGTCTAGAAGTGCCAGCGGCGCGGAGCGGGCCGCCGGGAGGAACGCCACTGGCATCACCTTGCCCGACTCAAACACCGTGTTCAGACGGTGTAGCATCTTCTGCGACGCTGTCTTCTCGCGCGCCACCGGGCTGGGCGAGGTTGCACTTCCCCCTCCCCCTGCGCACAAGCCCCGGGCCTCCACACGACCATACCCCAGCATAGATGCCACAGCACGATGATCTCGCAATGTGGCAAATGTGTAGTACGGTTTAACTGGTAGTGGTTACAACGTATGCATGTAGAAAGGGACAAGATGAACAGCTCATGCGCTTGCAGATGAGGTGGAATGGAAACGAACCCGCTTCGTTGCTGGCATGGGCGACAGCGGCCATGTAGCCACTGGCCTGGCTTACTTCAGAATGTGCAATGACGCTGCCTCCCAGTGGGGAGGGCTCCCGCGACCCATACTGCTCTTGGGCCATGCGCAGTGCTTCTCGATAGGGTTCGTCCTCCTGTACAGTGCCAGCCACCACCACAGTGCCGTACTGCTCCTCTTCTTTGTGCATCACTACAGTGCCCGCTGCATCGCTGAAGTCTACACTGCCATGCATGACTGTGGTGGCGTAGGGGTCTGCACCACCAGCCTGTACATCACACAGCATGCTCAGCAAGCGGTGCTGATGATGATGGCCCTCCACAGTGCTTACAGCACTTAGTACATTGCACACAGAACAGAGTTCCAGGTGTCGGCTCGCAGTGTGGCAGGTCTGCACTTATGTGCCGACATGCAGGGCCTATCTTTCTCAGCACTTCAATCCAAAGTGTCTACGCTGGTGACCATGCATCACCGGTACCTTTTCAGTCACGGTTCCCTCTCCATGGCTCCGGCCACAGCAGCAGCGCAGCCCCACGCAACCCTGTCCAATGAATCAAACAACGTGCATGGTTCGTCGTGGATGTGTGTCTGGAGGGGTGCACACCGAGCTGTGGCGCTGCGCCTGACCCCCAGGCTTCCACGGGCTGCTGTGCAGCACCACGGTGTCCTGGTTCCCACCCAAGCTTGCACCGGCTGTGCCACCAGAGTGCTCCACCACAGTGCCCCAGCTGCTGCGAGCCGCACCGGCCGAGCTGCGCGACAGCCCTGGCTCCACATCCATGGTGGCTCTGCGCATATGCGTCGTGTCCCGAGCCCTGCAGTGCTTCGCACCACTGATCGTTCACCCTTGCGCATACATGCATGAAGGGGCCCTCGATATTCTGTGCTCTTGCACAGCATGCATGAAGGGGGACGCCGACAGGAGCACCGCCAGGACAGCAAGTCTGTTGTGCGGGCCATAGAAGGGGGTGAGGGCGCACTGCAGGGTTGACTTGCCAGTCAGACCAAACGCTTCAGTGGCTGCTACCGCTTTGGCAGAGAGGAAGGCTTTGGCACGGGCAACATCTGCTGCTAAATTTGGCCGAGGGCTGATGCGGCTCTGAGCAATGAGTTTGTGGTTCTCCAGCTGCGCTGCTGCTGGCCTTGAGCTGGCATCCTGAACCGGCACTTGATCACATGGTGCAGTGAATCAAACTACACGTCCTCCACAGCACAACAGTACGCAAATACACCAAGGGTACGGCACACTGGCTGAGGTAGGGCACCCTGTTGCAGTCAGATCCTGGACATGTGCGTGAGAAGTACCCACAGTTGCTACGTGTTGGCGACGGTGACAGCGATTGGACTCGCATCCCAGGAGGTGGACTGGCAGACCATCACGGGTTGGGCAAGAAATCGTGTGGTGTCGAGCAGTGCGTGGGTTGATCTCTTGCCTGCTCTATGGACCACTGTCCGGGGGCACATCAGCAACCTCTCAAAGAGCAGTTATTTGCAATACACTTCAACACACGCACGGCCCAGCATCAGGGTCGTCGATGAGCCTAGTTACTCACACTCCAGACTTGCGCATGACTTGAAGGGTGCTGTTTTGTATGCAGTACTGCACAACGTCACACGAGGCGTGCGTACTTTGAGCAAGCACATCCGTATAAAGTCGTGGAAGTTCAGGGACCACTTGTCCCAGTCAGCCAGCCGGGGGGCATCCTCCCTGCTAATGAGGAAGATCACTCGCATAGGATGCACTGTCCAGCGAGGAGGAAAGGTTTCTGCCATCTCAATTGCAGAAATTCCAAGTGCCCATATGTCCACCTGCAGTACAGCCCGCAGCATTGGGGTACGCTATTATATAGCTAACATGTACCATGGGCAGAGTGCAGCAGTGCCTGTCTCTAGATTAGACTGACAGCGGCAAGCGCGAGACGCACCTTGCCATCATATCGAGACTCTTGTATCACCTCAGGGGCCATCCAGTGTGGGGTACCTATAAAAGTGTTGCGTTTCGAGAGTGTGTTGGTGAGTTGGGCCGCCACTCCAAAGTCTGCCAGCTTTACAGCGCCCGAATCCGTGAGGAGGATGTTTCCACACTTGATGTCTCGATGCACCTGTGCACATGTGGGAAACATGCGTGCCATGCAACTTGGAGAAGCAGTGAGCACGCAAGAACATTGCTGGTACTCACAATAACCCGAGGAAAAGCGACTGAGGTTGTCATCATGCACTAGCACAGCGTTGCTTGTCATCATGCACAGCATTGCTCAGCACACCAGGAGTCTGAGACGACTCAGTAGCTATAGGAGAACATGCGGATTGTACTACCATACCTTGTTCATAGAATGTAAGTATGATAGACCTTTTAGTGCCTCGCTGCAGATGTAGGCGATTGTGCTCTCTTCCAAGGGTAAGCCGTTCGAGGCAATCACATCTGTGATGCTGCCACCACCACAGTACTCCATGACGATCCAGAGGGCTTCATCAGTCTGGATACTGTTCATATAGTTGACAATGTTCGGATGACTGCACATCTGCAAAGCACCAGCATTGTTAGTGTGGACGTCTGAACCACTAGAAAGTGGACGTTTCACCTCTGAACCACTGCCTGAGCACGAACCTTGAGCATCTCTATCTCCTTCTTGACCTCGGAGAACTCGTCCTGCTCTGTGATGGATAACGGGATGATCTTGATTGCCACCAGCTCTGATGTGACAGTGTCAATGGCTTTGAAAACTGACCCGTACGAGCCCTTCCCCAAGCGCTCGCGGAGGTCATATCGTCGACGAGGATCTTCAGACGGCCCAGGCTTTCGTGTACTCATCTCAATGCACTGTGAACGTTGCCTCCTTCCGGCACAATCAGTATCCTGTGCGAGCACAGAAACCAACGCTTAGTTGTCCTGAATCCACAACCCTCGATGTTGATGCACATCACTTGTCCTCTAACATATCATGCAGGTGTTGGATGCTCCCGCGTAAGTGTTCGAACCCAACATGCTGCAGCACTTTGGACACAATTCAGATTGCGCAGCGCGCTGTTCGTTTTCCAGAGCCCTTCATCTCCACGAGCATCGAAGGCAGAGCAAGTTGGAGGATCAGTTATTTCAGCGCGCGGTTCAGCTGCTTTATGCTTACGCTTGAAGTGTTTGGTGGTTGAGGGAATGTTGACAAGGCACCATCTACCTGCTCCTTGCATGAAACATACGGCAACGTCCCCAGACTGTCATCTTCTCATAACGTTTTCATAGAGTCTGCCTATCCCCGCACATACCTGTCGCTTGAGCACTGTCTGTAGGGCCGAGGCAATGTCTACTCCTGAGAAGATTGGGGCAGGCATCTTGCTGTGGTACGTTGCATGGTATACTGTCACACAAGAACGCTGTATCTTTCTTCAGAAAAAAGAAATCACCAGGAGGCCAGGCTCGATGCTTCTTGCCTGTGCACGAGAATCGCAATATGCACGACACAGCCAAGGGTCAGATGCTTTCCTGCGATGACAGTACCTGAAGAGACCTATGTGTATCATTGCGTCCACATCCAGGCTGCTAGTGTTGCACTATTGTTTCTGTCGCTTGCGGCCTGTAATTTAACTTGTGTTCAAGGTACTGTGTTGTGTTTTACGTCTATGTGCAGTTTCTGCACTGTCACACTTTCCAACAACTGTTTCAGACCCGTTTGTTTTTGGTTCTACTACGATTTCACCCCAATGTCTTAGTCATCTCTCAGATGTCAAACGAATGAATGGTGCCGTCCAAGATCAGCTGATTTCTACGCAACCAGCTGCACTCTTCATCCTCCCTTTCAGACTGTGTGGACAGTGCTGTGCAGCTGTGAAGGAGAAGTCCTCGTCCTTCTGCGGAACTCTGCACACAATAACAACACATGGGGACTGCCAGGTGGCAATGCAGACGATGCAGATGGGAACTTGTGGGAGACAGCAAAGAGGGAAGCCCTTGAGGAAATGACGGTGAGTCTCTTGTGCTCTCCCAGCCTGCTCAGTCTCCTGAGGTTGTCCTGAAATTGTGAGACAGCCCAACATGTCAACAAACATGGCGATGTGCAGTCCTTACCAGAGGTCGAGGTTATTGGACAGGTGTGCAGTCGATCGTGGTAATGGTTGGGTCGTTTACTTCCTCAGGCTGTGCAGGCAGTGCAGTGTTTACACTGCACTTGCATGAGGGTTCATTCTTTTGAAATCCTGCAATGTCCATGCAGTGGTGCTGAGGCAGCTGCAGCCCCCGTTGCAGCTCTTTTTATGTGCTGCTGTTCGGGGGCGGCGCTGTTTGCGGTCTCACACATATGTGGTCTCACACGTGCTGTGGTGCCTGCGTGCTCCACTCTCTGCGCGACACCCACTGCCCAGTTTGGGTGCAGGACACATACATCCACATCAGCGAGATCGTCAACCACAGTGCTGGGCCACTCTGACAGCAGGTGGGTTGCAGGTACTTACTAAGCGAGGAAAGAACCAAGAAAAGCTCTACACAGTTTACATTTCCAAGCTAACGTGTGCTGCCAGGGATAGCTGGGAACCGTTATTGAACGAGGAACACTCTGAGTGGCGTTGGTTTAAGGCTGAGCAGCTGCGAACACAGAGCGCCCTGCATCCCGTCACAGAAGCGCTGCTCAAGGATCACTGGGATGTGGTGAAACCACTTATTGGTGGCAGGAGCTAGACTACTTGTTTTGGTGGACCCCAGCCCTCCCACACTGCACCCTGCGAGTGCTGTAGTATAACCCGTGTGGGGTTGATGGGATCGAATGCGGGGGGGAGTGGTTGCAGAAACCTTGGCATTCTTGATGTGTACGATACCCGGTCGAACATCTATCAGGAGTTTGTGACGGAGGCCTCATGTAAATGATTGGTGCGTCGTTCGAGCGTACCTCCATGAGGCACACTTATGTTTTTACACCAAGAGCAGAGAATCCCACACTATGCTAGAATCCCATGCATGGCATCGTTGCACGTACATACTCCCAAGTACTAGATGCAATAGAAATGCTGCAGGTCTGCAACCGTGCGTTGGTACAGTCCAAAGTGCACATATGATTGGTATCATCAGCATACATGTACGAGGAAACGTGTGGAAAAGGCACAAACCTGGCGTGACTCCCTGTAAACAACGTGTTTGGCAAGTTCGCGACCATGCGCCCTCTGTTCGTGGTGGTGAAGCGAAACCTTGCATGGTGAGTGCGAACGGTGGACCCAGCGACCGAAAACAACACGATTGCTGGTCATGTAGGTTTGTACGAGTTGTCACGACTGGGGGATTATTCCTGTATTCCTACTCCAACTACATTGGAGCACTGAGTCCTCCGCCTGGGCCATACGGGAAGATGGGCTGGTTGGCAGCTACGTGTGTTTCAGGAGCCCTGACGGTGTACACATCTGTGCAGTAGGACTGCCTGCTGTTTAGCTTCGAGTTGATGGAGCGGCTATGCTACAGAGACCAGTGATGCTGAGACCGTGGCTCAATTTTGAGTTGTGTCAAGAACATACAGCGAATCTCGCAAGAGTAATCTGACGATGTGTGCAGGGCATGGTCCGCAGTCAGAGACCACGTAGAAAGTTTACACAAGTGAGGCCCAATTTGTAGAACTCATGGCTAGCTCTCTGAGCCTCTTGTAAGCACTGCATCATCAACCATTCCTTCACCACAGTGTATCACTTCTTGTAAAACTGCGGTTCTGTCCAAGACGTACTGCACTTCCCCGTTCCCTGCCTTCTCTTCAGTGATTGGCACAAGAGTGTGTGCAATAGGTACCCGCAGAGGACCGGAAACAAACAGTTTGGATTTCCACTTGATGCCAATCACATTGCCACCCCATTGATCCACTGCGAAGATGCAGCAGTGCCCGAGGTGTTGCTCAAGCCTCTCGACAAGGTCTGCAATCGGGTCAATTCCAACTAGCACGTCTTGCCTGAGAGCCTCAGCAGGAAGAGTTCGGCGGGCTTTTCTGCATGTACAGCCGGGTACTCAGCACGAGTCTGCAAACACCATGGAGCCAGTATCACCTGCTCGTTCTGGCTGAAGGTGTCGCCACCAGATAGTCATGGGAGGTGAACGTGACTTCCATCGATGCTAGCGGTTTCACAGTTGGCTTGAGATCAACAGTAGTGGCTTTGCATCTTGTCAGTTGGTGAAGCTTTGCGCATATGAACCATTCGTAGCACCACGAGTAAACTTGAGAATTCTCAAACCTGTTCCAACGATGATTTGCTCACAACTGTCTGGGTACCATGCAGCAGTGCAGGTGATAGGCAGTGACAGCGGCACACCTTGGAATAGAAGACAGTACGGCGCGGGACCTCTTGCTGGGCTCTGTGCACATGTCAAGAACGTCACTGATGCACTGTGGGGTGCAGCCACTCTCCTGAAGGCCAAGCGACCACATCTCCAGAGGCGAAGGCCGCAGGGTGAGGTGGCCATGGGGCAGAGCCTCACTGCGCAGTATGACCAGTGCATCAAACGCAGCCAGGTCGCACGCAAACACCTTTGCACAGATCTCCCTGCGCGCAAACTTTCGCTGTTCAAAGTTAAGCCAAGACAGGTGCTGCGAAAGTGTGTGATTGGTGCACGATGCTCCATGTGAGCCGCAGCAGACGCACAGCTGGTTGCTCTGTTTGATGGTCTCGATGGACCTGTTGCCGCGGAAAGGCATCTGCCTGAGAGTGCGCAGGAACTCGCTGATACTTGCTCGCACAACAACTCAAACACACATATGAATTTGCCTCAAACAGCCCTTGGCACCGTTGATATGTTGACATGAGCAAGCACCACACAACAGGGAATTGCGCGGTGCATGCTGGTAGCCTTCAAAGCACTGCACATCATGCACTGATGGCATCAAAACGAATTGTTTGAACAGTTGCAAGGGCCAGGCCCTCGGCACACAGATCACTGCTCATTGCTGCAGGCATGCAGCAGCAGCAAGGTATGATTCCAACAAGGCACAGGGGGGAGCCGCACTCATGAGCAGCGTGCCTCCACCTCCCCACCCCTGCGATTGCCCAGCTGAGGCACTCAAGGGAGGTACCTGCAAGGCGCCGCATGCGCGTTAGCATCACGGCAGAGGGCCTGTCTTTGGTCCACGCAGCACCCTCCAGGTCATACGGCGTGATCAAGCAGGAGGCTGGTGCGCCGGAAGTGGCCAGGAGTGCGCGGTACGCCTTGAGGGCCGCCTTCACGTCTCCATCTTTCAGAGCATTGGCTGGGTCACACAGTACAGGGTGCGACTGCCACTCGTGTTGTGATAACACGTGCAGGAAGCGCATGAAGCCTGCCTGGGCAGATCTAGGCTTGTGAGGCCGTGCTGGGCTGCAGCACACCCCGCTCGTTGGCCCCCTGCCGTGCGTACATGAAAATCATACGGTATTACAGTAGCATGCAGGCTGTACTGTTACAAATCAATCAATCGTTGCCATGCACCAAACCCAAGCACATGGGCAGCACATGGCATGTGCGAGTGGTTCTGGGCTCTGATGGGAGGCTGCCAACAAGCCGCCTGAGGGCAGAAGAGCTGGCATGTATCTGGAGCGTATGTGTGGTGTGCAGGATAGTGGTGGCTGTAACGGCACACACACTTTGTGTATACACAATATATACACAAATATATGCACAATATATACACAAACACACACTTGCTTTTGCCTTCGGCTTTCTCTTTGGAACACATTTCACACTGCAATGGCGCACACCTCATGTAGCTGGCTGCAACGATCAGCTCCACTGCCTCTTCAGTGATGTGGTAGGAGAGCATCTGGGAAGAGACCCAGCGCTTGGCGAGGCGGCATGCATGCGCTGCGCTAGGGTTCTCCCCTATGAACGAGCTCATCATGCCGTGATGTGCCACCTGCAGGCGCTGCCGCAGCATTGCCAGTCCTTGCTTGCTTACCACCAGCTTGCGGACATCTTTCTTCAGCTTCAGGCCCTGCATACTTCCACTCCAACATTCTTGCGCGGGGACAGAGGAGTGCAATGCATGACCTGAAAGTGCACACTAGTCACGATCCAATCGTGCATCTGTACGGAACATAAAACGCTGCGAGAGACGTGCGCGCGGATCACACAACACAGACGCACAGAGGCTGAATAGCTCGCTGGCCGCAAGCTGCAGAGCATGATGCGGTGGCAACTCATGGTGAGGAACCACAGGCAGTAGAGAAATAGAAAGTGTCATTTTGTGCGACATATGATGCACTTGTACGATCTATGAGTAGCTCTGACAAGTACTTTGTACGTGTTTCACATCCTTGTGCAGGTACAGTCAGACAAGCACAGTACTGTGCTTGTCTAGTGCACCAGTAGAAAAATCAATATGTAAATCAGACCTCAGGGGCTTGCTGTCATGAGATTGGAGGATACACGCAGCCACATTGAAGCGATTGGGGGACACAGCCGCAGGTGGAAGCACTGCGAGCGAGTGAGGCACACCATCTTGGCACGATCTGCAAGAACATCGTCGCGATTGCTCCAGATGCTCAGCCGCACAGCAAAGCCTTGAACATACACGTCCACAAACGACTCCGCAGCACGCGCAGGCAAGCCAAACTGTGACTCCAGGGCTTGGGCCATCTGGCAGCCCAGAGCAGCACGCAGCTTCT
Organism: Ulvella scutata; assembly: GCA_032359135.1. Lineage (NCBI taxonomy): Eukaryota > Viridiplantae > Chlorophyta > Ulvophyceae > Ulvales > Ulvellaceae > Ulvella > Ulvella scutata. The sequence continues at coordinate 39,331 of JAUMHD010006217.1, forward strand.
GCGCGGCCTCCTCCTCGTCGGGCCACCTCCCTGAGCCTTCTACTTGTACCTGCAATATGTCGGCCATGCTTTCCAAATGCTGTTCCATTCTCAGTGTGCAACAACGCATGCAGCAAACAAGCACCTGGCTTCCACAGCATGCATGGCAGGGCCACTGCTGAGGCCAGCACGCCGCAGCCCTTGAGCAAGCTGGGTGTATGTGATCCATGATGGGTGCACAGGCTTGTCACAGGGGCCTAGTTGAACATAGCTGTGTGGCTGTGCGGGAAGGCATTGTGCACAGGACTGCTGGCCTCCTTATGCAGGGGATTCAGCTGACTCATAAGAACCTGCATGACATGCCATGGTGGGCCACACAGAGCAGAGTGATCGTACCAGAACAGTTGCTGGAGAGACGCAGCGAGGCAGCACGGCCTCGTTGTCGCAAACGGCAGCTGCCCCGACTCCACTGAACAGTAGCGGGTGTGGCTGCAGGGGGAAACATGCTGTATGGCGGCACGGCGCACCAATAGACTGTGTTGAGATGACTGCCAGTGACAGACCCTGCACACACGCGCTTGTACAAGTTATGTGGCAATGAGACGCCAAGAGGCCCGTTTGTATTTTTTGGCTCGATCCAAGCATAGACTGCCAGCAGAAATAGACAGCGTAGGGCAGCTGCTGTAGGGCAGGGTGACAAGTGAAGGAAACGGCCAGGGTGCACCTGGAGTTGCTTGAGGCGCTGGGAAAGAGTGTGCGCTGCAGCGTCCAGCGATCTGTGCACAGCACTGTCGTCTGCAGAAACGCCAGGAGCGGCGAGAGCTGGCTGTAGCAAGAGCGCCGTGCCTTGCACCTGCACCGCAGCTGCACTGGACAGCCTGCTGGCGAAAATGTCCACTAGGAACGTATACACGCTACATGTATACACGATACACGTATACGATGTATACAACACACTGAACCCTTCGGTTCAGTTCTGCAAACGACGGGGCCATTATTGTGACGCACCAATCCAACACGATGTAAACCGTGTGCATATGCAGGGTGTTCCGAACGAATCACCAACACGTCATTACATGTACACAACATGATGCAGGTCAAGGAAATCCTCAAGGCGACCAGCACACCTCGCAGCCAGGCAGGTGCTTCTCAAGAATATGCTTGACGATCAGGTCTGGGATTGTACATCTTTCATGGGGTGCGACAGTGTCCCAAGCAACGGCCTCGTGGATGCTCGCATCTGGCAGCCGCCGCAGCTCCGAACGGTCCCCCCACAGCTTCCTGAAGGCGGCGCAGGCACGTGCTGAGTCAGCAGGTGGGCCACGGTCCAGGAGCCGATATGCCTGCACAAGCAAGGTCCCTGAGTGCATGTGGCGCTCAGCGGATCCATCACTTTCATTCTGGAACAGAGAGCGCTACCATTGTGGCTGCACCAGATGAATTGTTCATTTTCTTTTTCGTCTGCTTAAGGCTGCACCGTTTTGATCTTGATGTTTGCGTGACAAATTTTTTTCTCTTTCGCCCAGGGCAGTCTTACAAACCGGATATGTATCTTTCGCCCAGGGCAGAAAATGAAAAAAATAGTAAAAAAAAGCTGCTTACAAGACCCGCAAGGCCCCGCAAGCAACACTATATAACTTGTATGCAGTAGTTAAGCAGAATGGCGTACTTATTTCATGTTCACTTGGAGTTTGTGGCCTCTCAACGGCTCATGTGCTGACCAGCAGGTTGTGGCGCTGGGGTGTACTCACCTCTGGAGTGGACATCCGTCCCGCTTGCAGCGCCCATGAGGCAAAACGGGTATGCACACAAGAAATATACAAATGATCATGACACATTCCTAAGAACATCAGAACGCTCGAGCATGGCGTCTCGGCCCTTGATATTACGAGCGCTGGACTCGTCTGGTTGCAGCGTCACCCAGCAGCGTTTGATAGGTGATGCAGACTATCATAACAGTCTGTATCTGTTGTACGCTACTCTTCATGTCGAGCGCAGGGATGCCATATCCTGAGTTGTGCTTGGATGATTAAGTGGAAATATCGTGAAATTTGAGTGATGCAGTAGTGCAACTCAAGAATACGTGAGCTAAATACTTTCTGCCAGTACTTTCATTCTCTGCCAGTACACTCGGAGTAACAGACTGGAGGGCAGAGGTCATGTGCACATGCATGGTGCACATGCATGTTGCACACAACGTACATGTGCCACAACGTACATCTAACGCACTGAAGTTAAATAATCGAGCACGATACGTTGTCCCTGACTGTGTAAGGAGGCGTGTGTTTGCTTGGCAGCCTGTTCAGATGTCTGTACAGTGCTTTTTCAACAATTTTTATTTTTCCGCAATTATTATTTTCTTCTCACCCTTCGTGTCACGCAAACACCAAGATCAAAACGGTGCAGCCTAACACAACACGCTGAAAAGGTAATGAATGTGAGTTGGTAACTAGTGTATAGTACGCACAAGTTAAAGCTTCGCTATTGTTGAAGGACAGCGTCTGCGAGGTTGCTCAGACCGGACTACGCTGGTGTGGACAACAGTAATCTATCCTATAAGGTTGCTACAAGGTGCGTACCTCAGTAGGGTTCAGAACAAGCCCAACCAGTAGTTGGGCAGCATGACTGACTCCCGGTAATGCTGTGAGTTCACCCTGGCCACTAACAAGCACACCCGCAGCAGGCTGCTGCATCACTGCCACCTCCAGAACCCTATCACTTAGTGCCTGTCGCAGCAGCTCCTCTGCACGTTTGGCGGCACGCAAGCCCCAGGGAGTGTCTGCCCCGAGCAGGTCGTCCGCGGCTACAGGTGGAACCTCGACTCGCACAACCGCATCAAAAGTGAACGCAGGGCACTTGGAGGGATGAAACAGGGTCCCAATATTGCCTCCAGAGAGTCCCACAGCCCCGGACAAGGCCGAGATGGTGCTCACCGCTGCAGCTTGCACCGCGCGCCACGCGCATGCCGGCACGCCAGCCAGAACGTTGAGGTACTGGGAATTGTCCAGAGCAACGCATGGTGACAAACATGCATGGTCCTCGACACTTGGGGCTGCCCCATGATTCTCGGTGGCTTGAAGGGCAAACTTGGGGCTGCCAGGAACTGCAACGAGCGCCAAGAGCGTCCGAAAGGCTTGCAAAGCATTCATCTGGGATGTCTGCAAGCACATAAGGATGTGTGGCATACCAGGTCTGTGAACCAGATGTTGCGGGGAGGCAGTCGCTGCGCCTGTGACCGCTGATTCGTGCGACAGCATCTGGGCGTCTACACTGCACTGCCACTTGATGATGAAGCAGGAAACGTTACATCACGTGGGTTGCTGGCATTCGTTGCAGCACATGGCCCCGGAATAGCAAGCAGCTTTCTCGCAGGTAGCTCCTTGTGCTCCCATGTGTGTTCAAGGTTGATGTATGAACGTGACGATGGTTTATAGAAGTCAAACAACACCACCAACACCCTGCAGGCCGGTACATGTGGTGCCCTTGGGATTGATGAAGGGCGGAAGTGATACTAGCATACAGTATGCCTTGATGATCTGATATGGCACGGGTACCTGGTACAATTAAATGAAGGAACACAGGCCCTGGGAGCTCACCACTTTTCCCTCTTGCACTGCAGATGCCAAGGCGACACATAATCCCTCAAGCAGCGATGTTAGATGCATGCTGTCTGGCACCTGTGCAGCTAAGAAGTTTTGGCACAGGCATGCCACAGCTTGAAGGCGCGGAGATGCCAGAATATGAGCCAAGTCACTGCAGAGGCTGTGATGCAGGAGATCTGACAGAATACTGGCGTTATAAATGGGCGTGGCTGCTGGCTGAGGGTCTGCGGAGCCCTTGGCTCTCTGAGTGGCACTTCGCAGGCAGTTCCTGGCGGGGCCCAGCTTGCTGCTGTGGAATGTGCCCGAGGGAAGCGTGATTGACACAATCACAGACATATTTGTGGCTCTGTCTGTGTACTGCAAGCATGGGCGCCGCAGGTCACTACATGTGGCCTGTATCCGTACACCATGCTTTGGCAGTTCACTTGCCTGCAGCACTCCTGCAATGTGCTGCAGGTACAGAAGTCGCCTGACACAGTACTTGTGATTGAGATAGTCTTTTGCCAGTAGAACCTCTCTTGGAAGTTCGACTGTGAGTTGGACTGTGCCGCTTGGGACTGAGGTGCACTGCATACCACAGGTGTGGTTTGGCAGTGTCGAAGTCAGAGTTTACAATGAGTGCGGAGTTCCGAAACTCTTGGAGACGCTCAGGTGGAAGAGAACATACTCCGTACAGAGCAAAGCCAGTCAGCTCCACTTTGTGTGGCGGCTTGAATTCCATCTGAAATTGCTTGACGGTGAACCAGTCAGACAGTTTGGGGTGGGTCAAAGAGGCCAGTTTACAGGATTTCAGTGGCATGATGAGTCCCTCAAAAGACGACAGGATCGATGTGGATGCCTTTCTGAGCCTGCTGGTGGCTGCAATAGTGTCAGCGATGACATCTTGTACCTGCACGATGACGAGCCACACTGAAACCGCCTGTGAGACAATACACAAACAAGAATTGCAAAATCTTATGACTTACTTGGAGCTGCAAGACAGCTGAAGCAGAGGCTGGGTCTATATCAGTGCCCAAGTATCTGTCTTGGCGTCTGTCCAAGTCATCGACGGGAGCGTCGTCCCCGCTGAGGTTCTCCTCAGACCCCGATTCTGCCATAGAAAAAGAGAGAGTAAAAGAAAGAGTATGCGGATGTGTAGCTCGTAAAATGCAATATGGCTATCGCAATCAACTGGTGGCGGTTGATTCGTAGATAGACTTGAATACACTCGAAGCTCTAGCGCAATGAGAGTAGCTGAGCTCGATGCTGATTCACAGAAGTTTCTTTCGTAGGATGGCTTCCGCAGACTTGCGGTGCATCATGATGAATGGTCTATGCAGATCTGTGCACAGCTGTGTCGAGAGGTGTTGCGCTCATGATTCAACCTTGGCCTCATTGTATCCGACCGGAAGCATGCATTCCACGATCGGAATCAACACACGAGCACGCGTGTCCTCATCACCTGAAGTATTCAACCATGTTGTAGCTCCTGGAGCAGAGCTGGAGTACTTGGCTCGTGTTTTGCAGTAGATGCTGTAGAGGTTAGATCAGAAACAGGCACTACGCTGAATCGTTGCTCTCCTGTCACGTAGGCAGTCGCGATTATGGCAACTACCGAGAGTCTACTGTGCAAAATGCTGTGCCAGCTGCAAACTAGAGCACAGGACGGCAAGCCCACGCTACTTGAGCACCTGAAAGAATTGGTATTGGCAATAACTGACGAGGGTGATTCAACCGTGGATACAGCCTTGCTCAGCGTAGCCTTGAAGCGAAAGGCTCTGCAGAAGCACACTCAAGAAAGGTTCCTGCCAGTCAAATCGAAGCAGGACGATACTCGCCTCGTGCAAGCTCTTGCATTATTCGGGTGAGGCAAATTTATATGCTTCACATGTCTGACATATGATATGGTATAATATCTCCATCAGATGCCTGTATGCAGCGACCTCCAAGCACCCATTCATCCTGTCACTGGTGTTGTTGTCAAGAAGCCTGCTCCGCATCCCTATACCTGTGACAATATGGACAAACTGACATGGATGCTGGACCAGCTGGGTGTGGGGTTGAGTGAGGAAGAGATGTACGGTGTCCATCTACAGCTGAAGAAGCTCGGTGAAAACCCGGACTACAAGCTGAAGCATGTTCGATTCTTTGGCAAGGTTTACGGAGTATACAAAAATTACTACATCTTCGAGGGCACTCCGCAGACTCCTGCTCCTGCAGTGCCAGAGACAGCTGAAGGTAGCGGTCACTGCAATGCACGCACCACCCAACAATGTTTCTGTCCAGCTTCTTGTACACACATGTTCTGCATGATGCAGAAGGGAAGGCTCGAGAAGCAGCAAATGAGTACCCTCCAGAGCAAGGAGCAGGTACCAACAGCCAGCAGTACTATGTGTGTAACTGCATTGGGGAGCCGACCATGACCAAGCTGCCTGATATCCGCCCTGAACACATTCGTAGTGCCCGAAGCCTTAAGCGCCTACTTACTGGAAACCTTCAGAGCCCAGTGAGCACGTATCCTCCCTTCCAGTGGGATGAAAGTGTACTGCTGCGAGCACAGATAGCCCGCATCTCCTGCACAACAGTTCTTGCTCCAAATGGCTGGTTCTCCCAGGAGGAAGATGATGCGGGAGAAACAATCATTGTTCCATCAGAAGAGATTGAGCCTGTTGCAATGCCTGATCCGGAAGACCTTGATGGATGGTTTGCCAACTGGGTGCACAGGCGTGATTCTTTCAACACAGTAGTTGCTTGCTCTTCTGCTGGGGGCCGGTGACTTGGATTTTTGGACGTACGGATGCGAATCTTGCGTGGTAGCGTGCGGGGTGTTTCTGCTGCTGTGAAGGGATAACTTAGGCTCCACAACGACATGCCTGTGCAGGCGAGACCACTTGAAGCGTCAGGGGCGCTGTAAAACCGTTCCCATCAAGCAGCCTGATGAGGATGCTGAAGAAGAAGTTGAGCTGGGAGAAGACGAGACTGAAGAGGCCCCTGAAGGCGGCCAGGTGCAGACTCATCAACCACGTCATTTTATCAGACCATTAGCCCTGCTTGCATAATAGGGAGTTGGTTTGCACTTATTAGCTCTGAGCTGGGTAGCTTGAAGGGACTGTGTGAAAATGGACCCAAACAGCTGCTACTATTGGCTGATTGCACTGGAGCAGCTATTTGGAAAGCACACATGCAGTGCAGTATCACGGATGCCATGCGTATGGTAGATGTGCTGCAACTCTGCTGCAAGCAATGCCAGTGCGGCAGCTGGCACAACACTACACTAAATTTGCATCAGCATGTGTGCACAGCAAACCGAAACGCTTGGCAACAGGTCAGCCTTCCAAGCCTTGTCTGCATTGCCAGCGAATGCAGATGCAGTGTTCCGGTGTTTGACATAGAACAGTGCTATTCTGCCTAGCCGAGAGGCGGTTTCTGCAGTTTGTTTCATTGGTAACAGAGCGTGTGTTCAGGTGCTTGCAAGTGTGGCAGAAGACGCTCAGGTTTTTGGCAATCATTCCTGGACAATGATGGCTAGCAGCAGCAGCAAGCACACAAAAGGGCAAGTTCTTGGCCTTCGCAGTAATCTATGGCCTGGTGCTGTAGTACTCACACATGGGAAGGCGTTCATGAATGTGTACGTTGGATGGGCTGTGAAGCACTCGCCTTATGTGCCCCTTCCACCTGCTCCAGTCGCAGATGAGTTTGACCAAGCACAAGTTACATCAGTTGATATGACCCCCAAACCAGACCCTGATGCTGCACCTCCACCTGAAGAAGACGCTGAGGAGGAATAGGCTGAATGTTAGCAGTGATCAGATGCATATGATGTGACACATGCCACAACCCTGTGCACAACCCTACTCACTTCCCTTTGTGTGACAAAGTAACTGTCTCCTGACCCGTCCCTTCACACACACGTAAACGGGGAGCCGCAGTAATACATGCATTCCAAGAAAGAGCGAGCTGTGTATGCATGTCAACTGGTAGAATCCTGCGCTAGTAATTTAAGTGCTTGAGGGGACAGGGCCAGCCGCAGGTAGCTGTCACCATGATACTGCGATACTCATTAGTAAGGAAAATGGCAAAGAATCCAGACACTTTAACTGGGCTTGTTGTGAATACGAGTCATGCATATCAGAACAGCCACCTTGCCTTGCACGGGGGTGACCCAAAAAGCGAGACATCCCGCAAGAGAGGGCAGTGCATCAGGCATCCATCAAGTGCTGGGTATGTTTTCCAGGACACATGCATTCAGTGCTGCGGCCATGCAGATTGCAACACTGTTGATCGAGGTGGTTGGGTTCAAGAATACAACCCGTACACGTCCACATGCTTGCCCACCTGCAGCAGGGTTTCAACTCTTTCCCTGCTGAGGCTTGGAGTGCTCAGTGGTTGGCATCATTCATGTGATACTGACAAACAGCACAGAGAAGTGATCAATGGGGAGAGAAACTGGTACACCAAGACGAATTGAGGAAGTGATGATGGACACAGCAACGCTCACTCACCATTAAGAGCCATGCAGCAGAGCTTCACTGTTAACGACACAGACCATACTGACACGACATCAGCCATATCACCCCTGGTAGGGCGGGATGGGAAAGAAGGGCAGCTGGCATGTTCAAGGCTTGTTGCCGGCTTGTTGGGAGTGCAGCTGCAGAGGTTGGTGCCTTTGCTTGCGACTGTCATTTGAGTATTGCCACAAGCCAGGATGTCTGATAGCCCTTGTCAATAGAGAATGTCCGTTACGAGAAAACAAGGGCATTCAGAGGCGAAGAACCCGAGTAGCAAGCCGAACCCATGTCCCAAACGTCCTAGCTTCGCTTGGATGGCACAACAGCGCCGTGACGAGTTCTTTTGGCCCAATCTGCAGCCCTTGTCAAACATGTGAAAGGATGACATCGATAGAGCTGGGGAAATGGAGATGTAGCTACAGAAGAAATAGACAGCTGGCTACCAAACATTCGCGAAACAGGTGTCGTGGCAGTGCCCTGGGTAGGCTGAGTGGATGGCTTCAACGTGGCCCCTGGGCTGAACCGGTCAGTGCTTTCAAATGATCTGGGCCGCATAGTGTTCCCAGTGCTCTGGTGGTTGGTGAAGGCGTGGCGCCGACTGGAATACTCTAGAAGGGCGGCTGCGTGACCGGCGGCGCGTACCGCCCCCTTGGACATAGGACGGGGCCAGAGGGTGGACCAATCCGCCATGACGAATCCCAGGGTGCAAGTGGCAATGAAGGTCCCAGCGGGCTTGTGGGCAGTTCAGGGTGCGCGAGCCGGAGTAGCGCCCCTCTGCAGTGGATGCAACAACCAAGCGGCTGACGAATTCGCACAAAACATCAGCCATCTGGCCATTCCTGTTTAGCCCCAGGGCCCACTGACTCTGTTGCAGCCGATTGCGTGAGCAACATAGTCTGGTTCGAATATGTGGCGTGCTGTGTGATTCTTGTGGAGGTTACTAACCGACTATGCATGATGGGTGCATCATCGCGATGCATTGCCAGACGTCGCAGCCACGCCGCCAATATTCATGCAGCATACGTTTGTTACGCAGTGAATTCTGTGTGTGTCATGGGGTAGCATGGCCCCAAGCTCGAGATAGGTCCACAGAGTTACATCGACAAGCGCCAGAATCAAGTGGTTCACCGGTGTCTTGTGGCGCCGAGATCTGGGGACTGCGTGCATCCGAGGTATCTAATGTTCACAAGTTGCTTCTGCTAAGTGTTCGCAAGTTCTTCTGATCATGAGCACAACAGCCATCATCTGATGCATGCACGTGTCAGCGGCGTCTCTTCAATTGCAAGAGCATCCACTGGGAGCACCAGTGTACCTCAAAAGAACAATACCTATCTCATCACTTGAGGAGAGAGGAAAAAACCGTTGTATGAATCTTGCGACGGGCGCCGACATGCATCCGATATGGGTAACACTATCGCATTCACTGTCGGCGGCGCCAGTATAATGGATAGAAGGAATCGATGGAAGGAATCGAATGTTGCCCATGCTCATGCTGCAAAGGGTGTTTGGCTCGGTGCTCGCCCAATCGACACAAGACTGCGCATCGAAATCGGGCACTCTCTCTCTCTCTCTGTGAGTTCAGCCAGCGAGGTTTGGGAGCGTTGCAGCAGCACGTCGTTTGCGGCAAGCAGCTAGAGCTTGTGTGCATTTGTCCTGCCCAGCTGGTCTCCCGCGTGCACATTTTTGACGGGTGGTGTGATAATGGGTATCTCTCGCGTTCCTAGCTTTTCAAATCGCCCAGGATTCCCTGCAGGACTCCGGGTATGTGACTCCACTCGCAGCCTCACTTTGAGCTTTTGAACAGGCCCTAGAGTGCTCGCTGCCTGCAGATACTACTAGTCGAGCCGGATGATAACGATCTCCGGGCGATTGCCTCACAGCTACGGGAGTGCAATTATGAAGGTGCGCAGATATATCATGCCGGCGTCCCGACCCCTCCATAGCACCTTGCCAGGCGTGAGCGAGGCTGTTTTGCAGTGAGCGAATGCAAGAGTGAATCGGATGCCAGCAGAACGATCGATAGTTGTACAGAGGAGTACGATCTCATCATTTGCGAGGTACGGCCTTTCACCGACAGTATGTCATGTGCACCACTGCGTTTTCGTCCACACTGCAGCGCGACCCACCGCAGCGGTCGCATTGTGAATAAAAATATGTCATTGATCATTCGCGACCGACGTTAGAAATTTCCAACGTATGGTCACAGCTTGCTTAGTTGGTGACAGGCTATTTCTCTCACCCCACTTCACCCGGTAAGACATGCTCCTCGTCCCCCGCGCAATGCGATATTCATGCAGGCTAGTGTTGTTCAAAGTGATCCTGCTGCATCGTCGCCTTTTGCCCGTACTGCGAGTACGGTACCTTTGGTTCTCACCGGAGAGAACACCAGCCAGCAACAGAAGCTGGTGGGCATTCGCTTCGGTGCAATGGACTTCCTGGAAAAGCCAGTTGCTCTGCTAAAACTCAGGAATGTCTGGCAACACACAGTGCGTAAGGTGCGACAATTGACCTAGCACAGGCCCTTTTCACTGATGTTTCGCAAACCTTCATGGATGAGCGGGTCTGTTTATTTGACACCATGAGCCTTGGAGCCGTTTCGCTTCCTGTTTCTGCCTCACAGTAGCTGTGTAGGTTGTTCCGGGTTCGGAGCGAGACCCAGCGCGCCTTGGCTGCAAACTTTTCCCTGTGTGCACCTGCAGCACCTGCAGTTATTGATGTTCGCGGCTGCTGTCGCGCACCCGCTGTCGCGCACCCGCTGTCGCCGCTTCCGTCGCTTTCTATCCAAGTATTGCCTTTCAAACTGTGCTGTGCGCACAGCCACGCAGCGAACCGTACTAGATCTGTTGTCGTGCACACATAAGCCTCACCACGGGTGCGGCCCAATGCATGTGACAGTATCTGATACTTGCATGTGCACACGTCAGCAAACTGCTTTGTCAGGTGGTACCCAAGCGACCTTTGTCAGCAATGCGCAAGTGCTCTGATAAAAGTCAACGTTTCTCGGTCTCCAGAGCGTGTGCATTCAGGCACACCTCACACCGCATAGGAGCGCATGCCTCTTACTGGCACGACCACTGTGGACGCAGTATGCTGTTGTGCCACAATATCGACCATGCACATAACACAGCATGTCACTCACGTTGTCAAACAGAAAATGCCCGCCTTGCATCATGATGTTCATCTCCAGGCGCGAAAGCCCAATGTTTCTAATCTAAGCCGATTGCGGGAATTGTGACGGCGGCGCAGTCAATCCTGTGCGATCGCAGACAGCCTCCGATCTTGGTTGTCTACTGCCTGACGCATCATCGCGATGCTGCATAGCAACTGCCCTTTGCGGATCGAGATGAAATGGAATCTTAATATGCAGATGCTCAAGAAGCAATCATCAGCCTCCCTTGCCGAAGGTGATGTGGTGTGCCGCTGCCTGCTTCAAGCGATCAATTGTCCGCTGTCTGGTAGTCCGTGATCCATGCGAATCTTGCACCACATTGCGTCTTACCAGGTCCTCCTGAGTGTGTTTGTGCTTGCCCGTTTGCACAGATGCAGCGTTCTCTGTGATGCTAGCGTACGTACACAGTGGCATCAAACCATTCTTGGCGTCACACATCGTCTGTTGGCTGAAAGTGCAGTCCACTGTGAAGAAAGGCAGGCAAGCAGGCTCCCTGGTTCGCTCCAGAACAGAAGAATTGTGCAAGCCAGAGCCCCTGTCAGAGAGTGCGCAAGAGTCCACAGGCTCATCGCAGGGCGATCAGATGCATTGCAGCAAGAGCTCCACCGACCTTCCCAAGAGCAAGAGCGACCGCAAGTATGGTGGGGAAGTGCGAGCAGTGCGCAGATCCGCCTCAGGCGCGCTGCTCAGCCTCACCCTCCCTCTGCAATACCTCTCCATACTGTTCTCCCTCTGTGTGCTGTGCTCAGTTTGGGCAACCCTCTGATGCGCAGCATCCCAATCCTCTGAGGATGGTGCCCAGTGTGCGCGGCGGCAGCAGGGTAACATGTGCATGATGGCCATGCAGGAGTGGCGCGCTCCATCAGTGCTTCCAAGTCGGCGAGCACCAAGTCAACGCCTGCCTCGGTGCCTCCACAGCCATCCACCGAGCAGGCCACCGGGCCCGGGGAAGCGTCCACGGAACAAGCCGGCGCTGCACAGCTGCGGCCTGCGGCTGTCCAGACACAGCAGCAGCAGGCGCACCATGTGAAGCAGCAACTGCCACAGCAGCCGCCCATGGCACAGGTGCCTGAGCTGTCGGTGGCTGGCAGCGGCGTGCTGCCCCCCAACGACATGCTGCCATATGGTCTCCATGTACGCACTGCAGCACCCCTGCTACGTTCTGATTTGCTGTTGTAGAAGTGCAGAGTTTCTAGAAGCAACTGTTGGTGTGCAGGGCATGCCTCCGCCTCTGCCAGGGTGTGTGTGGGGACTACCTATGCTGCCCCCCCCTGTACCGGGGCTCATGGGGGCTCCAATGATGGCTGCACCACATGAGATGATGATGCCTGGTAGCCACCAAGACTCCTGTGGCCACATGCCCTGGGGCCAGCCAGTCGCCAGCCACAGCATGCATGTGATGGGCCACAGCGTCACAGCAGCCAGCAGCGCAGCGCACGACATGCACGCACACACGCTGCAGGCACCTGTGGCCAGCTCGGCGGTCGCAGTGCCTGCTGCATCTGCAGCCGCCAGCGGCACGCGCGCGCCCGCCGGCACCACCCCCAAGGCGTCCGGCAGCATGGCCACTTGGTCACACGATGCCAGCGCAGGCACCCACCTCAGCGACATGGCCTGGGCAGAAGTAGATGTAGACGTGTTTGGTCTCGGCGGCAACGCAGACGACCTGCATGAGTTCAGCGACAGCCTGCTGCAAGACAGGGAGGGCACCGCGACCGGCAAGCCTGCCACCGCCGCGCAGCACGCGCCGCGCATCGGCACAGGCGACAAGCTGATGGATGACGAGGATGAGGAGATTGCGGGGGAAGGGCTGTCGTGGATGGATGAGGACTGCCTCATGGACGACCTGCGGCCCCTTGGCGAGCAGGCCACGTTCCTCGATGTGATGACGTAAGAAAGCAAACATGTAGTGAGGTTGTCACCCCCTCCTGGCCCTGCTGCCGGGATATCTGACAGATCAGAGTAGACGTGGAGACGGGTGCTGGCTGGTCCTGTGTGTCGAGCGCTCAGCACGGCATTCCATACCATTGAAGTACACTTGCGGCAACAAAAAAAAGAGTTTTTAGAGTCCACGAAGGCTGCACCGTTGCCTGCTTCCGAAGCAGAGTGTTCGCATTTTCTTTCCTGTGCGATGTAGGGCAAACCTGGATAGGCACAGTGTGTGCTGCTGCTGTGTTGGGTCCTGTTGTTTTGCGAGTGTTGTGTGCAGAAAGTCAGAGCCTGCTCAGGCGTCGTTTGGTTGTCGCGTGTGCAGTTGCCCAGCTTTCGTTTGTGCCAGTAGCTGAGCTGTTGGAGCCGGGGGCAGGAGATGGGTTGTGCCGGGGGGCTCCCCCCAGCATCACACTGCCTGCCCTGGGTGTATAGGAGAGAGTGGATGCAGCATGGTTTCTGGCGCCTCCTCCAAACTGCGGAGCATTGGTTGCAGTTGGAGGTTGTCGCTGCTTTGACTGTTGTGAGATTGTTTTGGCTTTGCAAGCGGAGTTGTGGTGTAGAGGGTTGCTGCTCAGTGTATTGTGTGGAGGGTGCATGATGGTATCACAGGCTGTGCAGCAGAGACAGCCGCGCCAGGTGAACCCCTTGCGGGCCGCATGCAGAGCAACCTTGTGCATGTGCGCTGGCGGGGGGGATCCAGGGGTGGTAGCGGCCGCAGGCTGGCTCTGCGGTGCCATGCACCCCAACTGTGAGCCAGCCTGCGATAGTGAGTTAGATTATGAAGGGGTGGGGTGGGGCAGGATGGCAGCGGTGTGGGTGTGGCGCCGGCCCTGCACCCGCGATGCACAGAATCTCCCACTCCAGAGCTTCAGAGAGTAGTGCCTTGGCAAGCCGCGGTAAGGACCCCGGGGTCGCAGGCACTGGGATAGGGGGGGCGGCGGCGGTGCCGTAGTTGGCTGGGCGCAAGATGGTGCTGACCAAGATCATCCCTGTCCAGGGGACAGAATTTATGTACATATTGCCTTGGGCATGTAGTGCACCCTGTTTGCAACCATGAATCGAGATATGATGCTTTACACGAGGCAGAGGCGCAGCGCGGCTGTACATCATACCTACTCCAGGCCACTTGGGCCTTGACTAGTGTTGTGCAGACGAGAGTCAGAATTGGTGTGCATGTTGCGTTTGGGAGCTCATGTGTAACGATATGTTTTTGGCCTCGAGTTTGGGGCAACTCCCATCTGGCCATGGAGTGGCAATGTTTTTGAATGTACAGGCGAAGAGCCCAACATCAAACACCCCAGTTGCAGTCTTTGGAAGTGTGATTACATGAACGGTGGCGCGGGTCATGAGCGAGGAGCATCCGAAACACAGCAAAATTGCAGAGAACATCAACCGCACAACACCCACCACTCTGCACGAACACATCCAGTGCCACAGAGACGGCACCTGCACACAAGCTCTACACGTCAGCACAACAGGGCCAACATGACAGCGCGAAACAGAGGCCATTGTGCCGGACAGGCACCGGGGGTGGGGTGGGGGCGGAGAAGTACTGGTGCTGTTGGGGGGCGGGGACGATTAGTAGCCGCAGGCAGGCTGCCGCATCAGCAGTTGAAAGCGGCAAGCCCGAAAGGAGCAACCCGGGCATGCACGCCAGTCTCGTACATGCACATGATGTCATGGTCGCTGCGGCAGGTCGCGGTGGTGCACCATCGCAGGGCTTCGTGAAACAATGTGCGCTTGTCCACTGCACCTGTGGAGGTGGCGAGCTCGGGCCGCAGGTGGAAGGGGTGGCAGGCCGGCACTCCCATGCGCCCGAAGACCTCGTGACTGAGGGGCACGCTGTTGCCGCGCGTGGTCTCGGGTTCAAGATAGACCATTACGGTAGTAGGCAAACTTCTGCCATTCGCAGAGCTTTGCTGCTGTGCCGTCCGCATGAGCGGCGGCGTTGATGGAAGTGTGCGTGCATGGGTGCATGTTGGAGATATCGAGGAGCATTTTCCGCTGAGTTGGGAAACCCGCGTCGATATCCCCGCGCACAAGCACGCCGCGGTGCCGGCAGCAGCTGCTGTCCGGGGACATGGGAGAGGGCCTCGTGTGGGCTGTGTCGGAGGAGGGGGCTGCGATGCGGAGGAGGGGGGCATGCGCGGGGTGGAGGGTGGAGGGTGGAGGGTGGAGGGTGCGTGCAGGGGAGAGGGAGCACGCGGCTGCCGACCCCCATTGGGCACTCCCATGGGCGGGGGTGTGAATTGGTAGCAGGGTAGCAGGGGTGGTGGGAGGCAGCGTGCGGAAGAGGGGCTTTTGCAGCGCATGTGCTGACCATCGTACGTGCGGCAGGTTGTAGTGTGCAGTGTGCATGCATGTCGCCATTCAACTTCTCGATCACAAGCCCGACTAGAGCTGCTCGCCTGCACGGGCTCCCAAAGAAACTGGCGATGCATGCACAAGCAGAAAGCCATGCATGTGTAGACCAGCGGCAGCGACAAGCATGCCAGCTGCAGTGCACGCCCCTCCAACCACACGGCAGTAAACTCCTTGCATGCTGCGCAGTGATGCCCATATATGCGGTAGCGAGCTGTGTGTGCAAGTGTTTTGTTTGCTGAAGCAGCGACACAAGAAACAAGAAACAATACTCACGCCACGTCATTTATGAGTGTACGAACATGCATACTGTACTGGCCAGTACTAACTATAAGAACACGGTCTGAGCATTCACCGGCATGTAACAGCACCACGCATAGATGGTAACAATCTGTCAGGTGATCATGCGCGCCCTGTGCTTGTGGATGCCTTGCACCGCAGTGCTGCAAGTGGGACCAACCCTGTGAAGCAGCAACGTTGCAGCTGCGCAGGTAGCGCCAGAATCACCTCCCCACTGCGTGACCTCATGTCAGAGAGGCTGCTGCCCAACGCCGCCGCGGCACAGTGGGGCATGCGCCCGCTGCTCAGGCGCAGCCACCCCTCTCACCACTTCTGCTGGGACAGCATGGCCACAACTTGCGTCGAGTTGGATAGAGTCACAAGCCTTCGGATCTCCAGCGTTCTGAATTGCAGATACAGAGAGACAGAATGCATCCCCACAAGCAGGTGGCGCCTGCGGCTGTCCAGCAGGCGCAGTGAGGGGGCAGGGGGCGCGGCATGCGGCATGCCCTCATGCACCATCCACAGCTGCTGTCCTTTTGCTTCCCATCTGCATCAGAAGCCTATACAACCGGCTGCTGTCTCCCCATGGGAGCGTGGGAGATCAGGCAACAGTTAACGGACATGCAAATGCTGGCTACGCAGCGGCAGCGAGGGCCTCGGGCTGCCCCCCTCGCAGTCACTCTGTGCAAATACCAAAAGCACCCATCCCAGGAATTATGGTTGTACTCTACTGGTACGAGTGTTGATGTCACAGCTGTAGTACATTCGACCGGAATGGTAACAGCGGTGCCCGAAACAAGCTGCGCTGAAGTAAATAAATAAATTACTCGGGGACTACGGCCTCAGCGCCACAGTGGCGGAATTCATGCAATTCGTTGAAGGGGGAACCACCAGAGACCCTTCACGCACCCGCATCAGAAGCTCGAAGAAAATACGAGAGGTGACCGGACCGGGGTTCGAACCCAGGACCTCGTGGTAAGAGCACTTTCACGTCACGGGCCCGCAGCTGAGTTGAAGGTCAAACCCAAGACCAGCGCTAAGGGGTTGATTTCATCAAAGGGGCTAGAAGGATGCAGACAAGGAGCATGCATCATACACTCACAAACAGCACGGACTTCTAACACACGTGTTCTCAAGATGCTGTGATCTCGTCTGCATTTCCCCCGGCTTGAGTCAGTCCCTATACTCAAGTGTCATGGCTTGGTGCACCATGTGGGTAGAGAGGCTAGCTTGATTCCCTGTCGTTGCTTCGGTAGTGGCATGTCCTGTGCCGTTTGTGCGAGGTCGAGCTAAGTTGGCATGCGATGATTTGCTGGTACAAGAGCCATTCTATGGAGTTATGCCTGTAACTTTACACATCTCGTGTGCAGGCCCGCCTGTGCCCCTGGCTGCCGCCTCCAGAAGTGAAACGGACATGGAACACTCTTGGCGCCGTGCGATCACCCACTCTAGTGCAGCTTACTGGTTATTGATCTAGATTGGGGCGATGTTCTCGAGACCATTGATGCTGTTCTGTGTGTGCTGTGTGAGGCTGTTTATTGATAGGAGCCTGCATGGCCGCTGCGCACCTCCCTCTGCTTGGATCGCTGCCTTGGAGGACTGTCTCTCATGTGCAGAATGCTTGTGACGACGCTCTTGTTGTAACTGGTGTAATTTATGCATGTCGGTGTTTTTATATTACCCTTGAATATTTTGGTTTAGACGTGCCACTGAGCACCAGCTCGGTGGCACGTCGCTGCAGAACACCAGCTGCCCAACAACAGATGGGCCTATCATTCAGTTCCAACAGCTCTGCCTGGCCAATGTCACCTCTACCTTCGCAGCACAAATTTACCTGCCCTTCCGGTTGGCTGTCAGCCGTCAGGTGACACGCACACACAGACTCTTACTCAACCCTGAGGAAACCCTGAAAACAACCCCCCTCCCCCCCCCCCCAAAGGTCAGGGATCCCAGAACTGTCACCACAGGAAATGCAGTTTTCCCTTACCCAGGCCACCGGCGCGAGGCCTCCTTCAGGGATGTGTACTGGCAGCTGGCTACTCTGATGAGGAGGCACATGTCTCGCATGCTCAAGGCGCCCGCTGCTCTGCACACCGCCACCACTGGGTCCAGTTGCATCCCAAGGGCTCCCACGTCTTCTCATGAGAATGACCAGCAGGCGTGGTGGGGGCTGTGCTGTGGTGCAGCTTGTGTGATGCTGAAGGCTGTAGGTCTGTGTTGGTATGCATGGGCTTCTTAGCCTGCGCTGCTTAAGCATGCTTGGCTTGAAATGTGATTGCATGGCCAGCTTTGCACTGTCTCGCATACTTGAAAATTTCTCGTTCTCCTCGTTCTATGCACCCTATATTCTAGTCCCAACGGAGTCAGCTCCCCTCTCTCTGCCAGCATGGCAAACATACCATGCATCATGACTATTACTTTTTGGCCAAGGGTAACACGAACGACTTTCGTGATGGTGCTGCTGTGCTGTTTGAGTGACGTGGTGGCTTTTGGGTTAGCGCCGTCTGTCCATCTGGGTTCTTGCTAATTTATTACTATCCTTCAGTTTGTTAAAGGGGACTATTTTAGGTCCCAAACCCTGATACATAGCTGTGCTGAAAGCTGTGGAAATCAGCATCCTACGAAGTGGGCCCCGGAGGGCACCAGCAGTCGCCAACCTAACCCTATGGCCGGAGATGTGAGGCCAGCGCAGGTGGGGTTGCACGCTGGCGGGATGTTCAAGGAGGGGCTGCGGCACCCGACCGAGTTATGAATGGCGACTGACGTATTCCTACTAACCTGCCCACCGACTCGTCCCAAAAGAAAGTGTGCGGCAGAGGAACGTATACGTGGCAGCTGGGACGCCCAGAGGGCGGCAGGTTCCATTATATGTGCATGCGACGTGACGACGCAGGGCGTGCACACCATGTGCGTGCACTTGGAGCTCCTTGCTAGACAATGTGTGAGCACGTACATCTGGGAACGTCGGAGTCTTGGGTCAAGACGGTCACCGCCACAGGCACCGCAGGGATGCCCACCTTGCGCACAAGGTGGGAGGGGAGCGAAGATGTGCTATTCATGAGGCCCTCGCTGTGCATGACTCACATGCGGCACGCGGCACGCGGCGCACATGAAACCACTTACCAACGCATGGTGCCCTTGGCACTCCTGTATATTAATTTTTCAATTCAGCTCTTTTGCTGCGCTGGTCTTGCATGTCATTCAACATGCAGGGCCCCTTTTCGGCACTGGTCTGGCTCCACACACTGCACACCTCCTCTAGCTGCTGCAGAAACAATTTCCCCCCCAATATTGAGGCCGTCACACCCTTGCCGTGATGTAGTGCACGGCGAACAGGTGACCTGGGCTGTGTGTGGGGTTGCTGGTGGTCTTGGGATTGAACTTTGACTTAACGGCGACCAGCTTGTGCGACAAGATTTGCGCAGCCTTCCCGGCTTCGCATGATGCTCGAGCCAGAGCCTCCTCGTGTCTTCTCCTCGAGCTTGTGGAAGGTTTCTAGTGGCATCCTGCAGGGCCCCACCACACACCCCACCAATGCGCGTGTAGGGGGGCGTGTAGCGGGTGGGGCCAACGCGTTGCAACGGCGTGCACACTCCACGGCCCTCAGGGTCGCCCTGTCCCTGCAGCTTCGCCCGCCTCGCGAGCACCGCCTACCTCCGCTTCGCGCTCTCGCTCAACGAGGCTCCCTCCCTCCACCCAGTCCCCTTCAGCCCCTCGGCCTCCCCCCAGCCTCCTGCGCCCAGCTCCCGTGCCCCTCTTCCATCCTGCGGCGCCCGCCTGGCTGTTCCATGTTGCCGGTTCCCTCCCGCTCCGTCCCTCCCCCTGGCCCCCTCCTTCCTTCTACCAAGCTGGAAACAACGCCACGCTCGGGGAGGAAGGTGTGTTCGTGCTGTTTGTTTCAGAGGCGATGTGGTGGTACACCTTTCGAGCTTCGGAGCAGTGCCCTTTTCGACACAAGCACGCCGTGGCTCTAGGCAGCGAGGTCAGCCAGCATGACCATAAGCAGTGATGCTGGAATGCGTCGCAACACAACTTGGAATTTGACAGCACTCCATCTGCCGGCAGTGAGAGCTAAGCTACTGGCCCTGCAGCATCTTACGGTCATGACATGCACAGTCACAGCCTACATGGCGCTTCTTTCCAAGCGCACTCTCACGACGCGCCCTCCACTCCGCCTGTACCACCCTCCTCTACACCCCCGCCCCCTCCCTAGCGACACTTGTTCCCCCTGAAAACGCGCCCGCACCTCCCATTCTGCCCTCCCCCGGACGCCCGCACCGTCCCTTTCAAGCTCTCGCCCTCCGGCTCTCGCAACGCCGCCGCCCACCGACCGCGGCCCCCCTTCATCCGCCAATACTCAAGGCCCCCGCTCCAGGAACCGGGTTGATGGCCCCCCTCACCTCCGTAAACAGCCGTATGCCTTAACTCTTCAGGCCCATCCGTGGTCGCTAGGGAACACGGTGCTAAATGGCAATACCCGGCCGTTTTGCACAAATTGACGACATGTGACGCTGTTGCTTGATAAGTTCTGCACCTTGACAAACCGGAAGTTTGATTGCAGTAAATGCTCTCATTTCTTGCAGGATGCTGTCACAAGAGCTCTTGCGTTTTGCGGCAAATGTACCAGGTCACCTACAATAGGTGACCTCCTACATTGGGAGTTGCACCAACCATTGACCTAATGTCAGTTCCGCCACCAGGTGGTCATGTAGCAAGGAACCAACGACATAGACAAGCAATTCTTACTTCAAATGACGTTTGGGGTCCATTTTGGACATGAAACTGTTTTTGAAGCTTCAGCCCCGGTACACGAACACAAGTGTGCCACATGACACCATCGAGCCAACATCCCAAACACTGCTCATACACATCCTCAGGCTTACAAGGTGACGAACATACCCGTACATCAACACTCCACCAAACACAGCCATCACCCTATTCCGCCATCTGGTTCAGAATCAAAACTCACGACATTCAATTTTCAACTTTGCCAGCCATGCTTGCAGTCAGCATGTGGCTCAAACCAGTACTTACTCGGAGCACCTTCACACCAACCTGTGGCCCTTGAAAATTTTGCAACTGTGGCACGCAGAAGAGCCAGGAAATGCCATAGCGTGCCACCATGTTTATTGTCACGCCTGTGACAGCCAAGCAGTGAATAGTGTGTGCAACGTAGTGTGTGCAACGCTTAGACAGCCGGGGTCCTAGACTCGCGCAGCGCCTTGACTTGCTGCTCTAGGTATGTCACCCTGCACAGCATTCAATCTCAACGAAAGCTTACACTTGAGAGCCTAGACTTCAGTCACTTCATGGACTCCTCACGTGTGCCTAACGCACACGTGAGGAGTTTTCTGTGCTTTCAAAAGTAGTGCTACTAGTAGAACTGCAACTAATTTATAGCATACAGGATGTCCTTCCTGCTTCAACACTGTATCAAGGCAAGCACGCACCAATGTCGGTTCGACTACAGAATTAAACAGGTAGGGGGCAGTGCTGAAGGTGTTGCAGGAAGAAGAAGAGGGCAGCCACGTGCCTTGTGAGGAGTGCGTCATCTTCCTTGGCTCCTTTGCCCAGCACTTCACCGGCAGTGGCCTCGTATGCAGCACCGCCATGGTGGGAGACATCGAGGCCCATGCGCTCCTCGCTCTCATCCACACGCAGCAGGCCGAGCATCTTCATCACAATGAAGAAGGGGAACATGTGGCCCAGCACCCATGCGGCAATGGCCAGGATGAGGACAATGGCGGTGCCCAGGTAGCGGCCCCCGCCGCCCATGAAGAGTCCTGTAGAGCACATAGCATTCAGACTCTTAGTTACCACATGCAACTGCCTCCCCAACCCAGCAATGAGATATGAGCACGCAATGCTTTGAGGCTTGCCAGGAGTCACAGATTGCTTGCCAACACACAAACATTGCTACAACATGTCATGACCAGGGGGCGGCATGAAAGAAGCAGATGGCAGAGCTGAGAGCCCCACCGTAGTACTCATCAGAGCCGTATGCTGCAGCTGTTGGGACCTTGGCGGCGAAGAGAGCAGCTGCGATGAGGCCCCAGGCACCGCAGAAGCCGTGCACCGCAGCAGCGTCCAGAGGGTCGTCCACCTTGAGAACGTTGGACACCAGCTTGGAGGCGAACACGTACACCACTCCAGATATGATCCCGATGATGAGCGCTGCCCATGGCTGCAAGCACCCCTATGTGTCGGCTACGATCTCAAGAAAACTCCAGGCACATACGCAGAGAGGATGCAAGCCAAACTGAGCAGCCCGGCAAGCAAGCAAGCTATCTGTTGCCAGACGCGGCAGCACTGGGAAGGAGGGGCGCACCTCAGCCACGGAGCAAGCAGAGGTGATGCCCACAAGGCCGCCCAGAGTTCCATTGGAGGCGCCGATGAGGTCGTAGACAATATGACCGGTGGACATGAACTCGAGCAGCATCAGCACCGCAAGGGCAGACACGGTGCCACCGGCAGCAGAGAGGGTTGTGTTGATGGCTGCCAGGGCTGCAACGTCACCGTATCCGAGGATGAGTAGCGCGGAGCCCGGGTTGAAGCCGTACCAGCCGAACCAGAGGATGAAGACACCCAGGATGGCCAGGGAGGCGTTGTGGCCGGGGATATCGACAGGCTGCAAGGTGAGGTGGCGTCAGCCAGGCATGGGGAACTCTGGATCTGAAGCGACATGCCTGTGAGTGCAGGTGACAGAAACACTGCACCAGGCAACAGGGTGGCAGGCACACCTTGCCATCAGCGTCGAAGCGGCCAATTCGGGGGCCGATGACCCATGCACCAGCAAGCGCAGCAAGGCCACCAACCATGTGCACCACACCGCAGCCAGCGAAGTCAATCACACCGACCTTCCATAGCTTGTCATCACTGAAAGCGGATGCCCAGCCTCTGCCATCCCACACCCCTGCAGCAACCTGGCAACCTCATGAACACTGTAACACAACGGCAAGACGATTATAAATTAAGACACAGCACAGCAACCAGCGAGGTATGTAGGGTTGGCAATGTCCGGGGGCGTACAGTGCGCGACCACAGGGTACACCCAAGAGGTCAACAAAATAGCATAGGCCAGGTATCCCTCAAACTTGCAGCGCTCAGCAACAGCTCCGGACACAATGGTTGCGGCGGTGGCAGCGAACTGCACATACAGACACAGCGTCAGTCCTCCATCGCTTGATGTCTAGATGAGTTCTTACGAGTTGCGGCACAGGTCGGACAGAGAAAGCAGGCAGTACGCACCGCGAACTGGAAGAACCATCCGTAAAACTCATCTCGGCCTATGTCCCTCAGCGCGAAAGGTCCCCAGCTGATGAACTTGCCGCCTCTTACATTATCTCCCCCGTCATAGGAGTATGCAAAACCGTAGCCAATGAGGTAAAAGCAGATGGCGCCGAAGCAGGCATCCAGAAGATTCTTCAACACGATGTTCTTCGCGTTCTTGGACCGCACAGATCCGACAGAGAGCTGCAATCATATGTGTGTGAAGCACAGTGTGCAGGTTGGTGCTAACAGCTACAAGCTTGCTGAAAATTAAGCAACCAACGCTGGCATGACGCGAATGGGTAGGCACCCGCGGCCGCACAGCCGCGCTGGATTCCCATCGCAGTTTTGTCTATTGCATCAGAGCGACAACGACAATAATAATCACATCAGATGTGTGCACGGTTTGAAACTTCAAACTGGGTGCTGGGCATCAAAACGATATGTGCATCGCTGCCTACGACGTCAGTTGCAGCCTCATGAAGGAACTGCAGGTCAACAATGTTGTACGCACCATGGCGAATCCACATTGCATGAAAAACACCTGCACACAGCACCGTGACATCGTGCACCTTTCTTGTGTGTGACAAACCTCGTAGACATGTAATCGGGCAGGGTACGTGCGTGACCGACACTCGCGTGCTCTCAACCCCGGGCCCTGATTTTTCCCACAACGCTACAAAAGGATAGCAATAGACAGACAGTTACCACTTCTTGCACGCACAGGCGTTTGCGTGGCGTCTGTGCAAGGAGTGGCCAGAAGTCTGCTGTCGCTTGACCAGTCATACTGACTGACTAGTGATGCTCATCATCAGTACGCTCTAGCCATCGCAACGCATTGACACTGCCACGAAACACTAGAGAAAAAAAACAGGCATCGTTAACTGTTTTCGTGCGCCCACGGGGATGAATGGGCAACCAGGGCGGCGCGTAGACTCCGACACCTGTCAACGGAAGTACATGCTGCACGACTGTTCTACAATGCCAATACTTGACTGTTCCATGGTTCACAAAAGCAACATGATGCGAACTGGAGCTGGTTTGCGCTGAACCGAGGCGACAAGAGAGCGAGCACGTACCAGGTAGCCGCTAACAAGAACAAAGTTGGTGTTCAGATCGTTCCCGTACGATGCCCCAACGAGAAGAGCATTTTCTGGATCATCACCTGCGAAAGGAAATCGCGGTTAGTGTCATACGAGGTGAGCGTGAACGAGTCAACCCGCTCCGCAAACACATCGTGTGGACTGGCACGCGCAGCAAGATCCACACCAACAAAAAACTCAGTATAGTCCCCACTGTCATCGGCTGTGATGCTCAGCCCTGCCGTTAGCGAGTCCGCCTCTGCCATGATTGGACGCTGATCTAGCCTTGGATGAACACAGTGCACGGCGAGCCTCTCAAGAAATACAACAAGTCTCGGCAATGCTGATCTAGCAGCGCCTTTAATGTGTGGTTCCGTAAAAGCTGCATGCGGTCTGTCTCAATCCCATGATCGTTTGTCTTGTTGTGTCAACTTTCAACAGGCTCAGTCATGCATGATGGCGTTTCCAGTTTTATTTCGGCCAGAGGTTTTGGGACAGGCATCCTAGAATTACAAAGCATCACTGTGTGTAACATGTGGTGAGCACACATCACAGCTGTGTACTCCGGAGTACACATGTAATGACTCCGGAGTGCGTAGATGGCGTATGGCCACGTCTTTTTTGTGATGGTTCAAGCCGTATCGGTACCTTTTTGGCGCCCTGGGACGCAGCTACAGGAAGTAGCCAGATTCTATTAATTCACCCTTAGCTTTTATTTTGAACAGACTGCTGCTCGGCGAGGCCGCGAGATCGGTGCGTGTTTGCGAGGCTGGACATGACAATGTCGGAACATGCCAAAAAATCTTGTGGGATACATGCACGAGCCAACCCACACAAGTCGCTGGGCAGGCGCATTATCGATAAGGCTCTCAAATGATAATTATCCTCTGGTGAAGCTGACCATGCATGCATGCACTGTGCATGCTGCGACGTGACGCGTCAGTGGTGATCAATTGTGAGGCTGCGCTTAGAAGAACTGTGCGGCGGTTGCCTGGTCATTTGCGCCTCATTCTTTGGTGTACGGCTCAAGCTCTCGAGAAGAGCCACCTCTCCTGCGTGCCCATGCGCCCATGTACACGTACGAGTGAGAAACTTTAGCTATGCAACACTATCCACCGAGCTTCAGCATACATGCGAGACAAGCATACAATCCATCTCTAATGTAAAATGTTTTATGATTGGGATCATAGGTTCCTTGCGTAAATTGGTCGAGTGGATTCCTGGCGCAACAGATGACCAAACCAAAATTTAATGCTTTTGCAACCCAAAAAAAAGCATAGCTCTCTCGCCATCAATGGAATGTCCTTCTGCGGGCCTCAACTCTTTTGGCGGCAGGACAACTTCCATGTAAATGTCAGCGGGGAATCTCCGCCGTTTGTGTATGCATGTCTAGTTGCATCTACATGCAGATTCGGCGGGAAACCCCGGCAGCGTGTAGAGGCCTGCCTGTAGTGTCGTATGCAGGGCACCAACCAGAAACACCCTTTGCACTCTGTGCACTCCCCACTCCTCTGGGGGGGAGGCCGTTTAGCAGCATACTTCTCTCTTCGTTGATGCTGAAACTCTCGTTCTTGCTTTGCAGGAGATTGCTGATGTTGGCATCACTGAGTGGTTGATGACCACTCACAAGGATGCTGCTCCTTTTGTACAGTCGCTCCTACCACTCCCCTCCCTGAGCGCTTCACCTGCCTCTTTTGCACCTCGTTGCGGCTCTTGCTGCCCCTCTTCGCCCTCAAGATGGCCAAGTCGCTGCTTTGACACATCTTCTTTCTGAGGGCGGCCCTAAGCACAACCAGCCCTGAGAACCCCGCGAAAGCCCGCTATTGGCACCCGCCCCTCGGTGCCCCCCACAGCCATTCAGGCGAGAGGCTCTGATCCTTTTGAAGATTACTGTGCTTTCGGAGTTCAGTTCTTTTTTCTCTTATGTCAAGACAGCATAACCGCACCACATGCTCAACCTGAATTCAAGTTGTTGATGAAACCAAGGTCGTTGACCGCGGCAGTGGTTGGAGGTAAGCACAGGCTCTAATCGCCCCCCCTCCCCCCCCCACCCTACATCATGTCATTATCTGTTGCTGGCCTTTTCTGGACTCTGATGTGTTCCCAGCTTGCGATTGCCTCTGAAGGTTTCCTCCTTTGGAGCGCAGTGGTATTGGATCCGCACCGGCCGACAAAGTGAGCTGCTGGATAGTGCTCGCTGGAGCGGTCCAGAGCATGCTGCCTGCGGCACGGGCGCGGCTGTGTTCGCAACAGTTGCTCGGGCTCGACAATGATGGAGGCGGGGGGGGGGAGGGTGCTGGGGGGCCGTGCAGCGCAGCGACACACTCCTCCATGGTGTTGCCGTCCCCTTGCACTTGCTCTGGCCCCTGATACGGGCACACCACCAGTAGGCTCTTGCCGCTCAAGATTACCTCTACAAAGGCTGACTCAAATAGAGCCTTTCTGTTGCAGGGCGCTCCTGCTCGCTCTCCTTCTGCCGCCCCCTCCCCCCATATCCAACGCGGGGGCATGCTGCAGATGCTGTCCATCTGAAGGAGGACCTCTGGGGCGTCTGGACCAAGGGGCCAGGTCTCTTTCCTGCCCCACAGTCAGTGACGTTCGTTTCCCATCGCCGTCGAATGCACTACTTCCCCTCAGGGTTCTCAGAAGTGTTCATCTTCCACCGTGTACTCTGCTGGTGGCTGCTCTGCGCTGCCCAAGGCGTAGGCAATGCCCCTGACTGTGTGAGTGCAGATGTGACGTGTAGTGTGCAGAGAGCAACATGCTGCGCTACATGGAGCCAGTGAAACGAGTTCCAAACTCTGAACGTCTCTACCGTTTTTGGCATGCTGACAACTCTGACTAATTCATAGCTCAATTCCAACGCATGCAACTCGTCCGCAAACAACCCTGGGCCACCTGGCTCGCATGCTTTCGGGGAGTGGCATGCCCTGATTGCGCATGTTGGGCCTGTCAATGGGTTTGTTTTTATCTATTTTTTATTCTAGGTAGTTCCAGGTGGGTGGTGCACCCCCCTAACCTGTATATACATGCTGAGCATGCTTCGCAACGATAGAAAATAGGCCATCAGGATCACACCATTCCCGAAGGAGATGGGCATCAACGCTGCGAAAAGTGGGGGAGGAGGGACAGCCACGACGAGGGCAGCCCCTGCCAAAACCATCAGAAGGAGCACCAGGAACCACAAGGGACACAGCAGCGACAGCACGCAAAGCACGCAAGCGCTAACGGGAGGGCACGCGAGGAGCAGGAGACGACACCGGGTTGCAGAAAGCGATGGAAGTGGATACAGCTGCGGGCGCAGGGGGGGACAGCAGCGCGGACGGCATGAGCACCATGGCAGCGTCCTGGGCAGCACGCTGACAGCCAATTGCTTGCAAGCAAAGAAGAACTGGAGACGTAGTCAGGGGCCAAGTAAGCACAAACAAGCACAGAATGTGCACACACAGGCCATGGCCATTGCCCGCGCACTAGGGTTTGTGCGGAGGCAGCTGCTTGTGTTTGTGGTGCAGCTTTGTTGGGCTTAAATTAGCCTCGAGCCTGCTCGGACACATAACAGTGATAGCCAGCATGATGGTTTGCCACTCCGTTACATTCCTCAGGTTGACTGTTCTATGTGGCGTCCAAAACATTCTGGCACCATCTGCCGCTTTCAGTGGCAATATTCATATTGTCAGGCGTGATCGATTTAAAATTTGGCTGCCCCGCGGCAACGATGTAACTACCCACCGGCACTGTCACAGTTGTAGGCGACTTGGTGAGATTGATGTGAGGTGACGTGGTGGTTTACGAAATGGCGTGCGGTGAAACTGTGTGCTGTAGACAGCTGTGCAGCGCCGAACTTCTACCACTTGCACAATGGCGGAGACGGCACGCGGCGCTGCATTTTAATGACTCGCACAAAGCCTGATTGACAATGGCAGTGGCGAAAGGGTGGTGCTTGCAAACAGTGCCGCTAAGGAGTGGCGCAAGCATGTAGCCGAATTACTCCTTTTTCCATTTTCTATAGCAAGACCTCCTGTCGGATTATGGCGAAGCTACAGGCCTCCAGGGAGACACGGCATTGAAATTTGGTTCATTTTTGGATAGTGTTCGGATTCCTGCTTCAGGTTTGATGCCAGCCTGGTGCTGCCTGTTCTTGTTCTCACTGTCATGATTGATCGCGGTGGTGCAGCTTGGACCTCGTTCTGCGAAACTGTTACCTGCCTGTCTCTATGTTCTCAGCATACGTACAGCTCTCTAGGCAGGCCCGAGATGTGATCCAAAAGTGTTTTTCGCCTTCACTTGGAACCGGGGACTATAGGCCATAGGCCATAGGCACTATGCCATGGGTACTATGCCATGGGTACCCAGGCAGGGCTGTTGCCTCAGAAGAGAGTCATCTTGCAAATCGGATCGTTACATCCTGCCACTGGGCTGCAGTTTTGGTGGCCGTGGATCGCAGGTGGCCGTGGCCCTGCTTCAGGAGAATCTGGCCACCCCAGCATGACTAGCATTGGAAACGTGTGGTGTGCTGGGGTGCATCCATGCAATACAGAAGGACTCATCAACACAGGTGGGCGCTGCACCTGTGCCACATCACGCGAAATCAGCTCAGAGCTGCTGCAGCCAGCTGCAGGAAACAGGAAAACAGCACAACCGGACAAATTTGGGGGTGCTAGCCAGCTCATAAGCGTGAAAAATCACACTACTGCTTCAGAAAGGGCCCCCCTGCTGCCCAGCATGCCCCCCCATTGTGCCAGGCATGCTGAGGTTGCTGGTGTGGCGGTGCAAAGCGTGGCTGCCCGCCTCGCCCTCGTGGATCTTCTTGAACCCTTCCAGCCGGAAAGGCTCTGCAGTTCACAACAGCTTCAAAGCTGCGCTCATCTGCTGTTGTCAGCTGCGCAGAGTGGCCGTCACATGCGCCGCACGGGCCGGCAGAGTGGCCAGCAGGCAGCTGTTGACAGGAGGCCCCGCAGCGCTGCATTCTGCCCGTCGCAAGCTAGCGCCTCAACGGCATGCATATGTGAATAGAACCAGCACCAGCATCAAAGGTTTTGGATGTTGTACTTCAGAAGCACCGCACCGCACCTGCTTGAGTGCGCCTGGCTTTCAAGTGCGAAGCAGCTCACCAACAAAGCTCGAACTTTGAACATGTCAGGCCATCCATCTCCAGTGGCACAGGCCCCCTTGCACAGAAGCTCTTCTTGGATGTCTACAAGCGCAGAATCTTGATGTTCTTCACAGTGCATGTGCAGGAGGAGTAGCAAGCATCAACACTTTGTGCGCTGCTGCTGCTGTGAGTTGGAGTTGTTGTGGCACTGGTTATTGTGGTGCATGTGCGAACATGTGGGAGATTTCCGGCAATTCACTGGCAGATGCCAAACACCAAGTGCCTGTGCTGTGTGAGGTGGTGAAGCCAGGAGTGGATCACAAGTGTCTAGCGTCGATGGGTTCGGCACTTGAACGCTGCCACTGTGCACCGACATCGCGGTTGAGTTGCTCTTGAGTTAGTTGCAGTTACAGTCTGGCTCGCATGAAAGCGAAGAGGGAAAATAACTCAGCCATAATGCACATCCTATCTGAATCATGCCGCACGCAGGCGAGCCATCTAAGTTGTGCAGCCGCCAGCCACAAGGGCAGCGGGCCCTAGCTCTGCCGCAACTTCGATGCAGACGAACCAAACACTCAACGTTATCTGCATGTTATCTGTCTGTGTTTCCAACTTACGACTCAGAAACGATTATTCCGTCCTACAGGGCGTACACCCGGCGTAGGGCAAAACTTCTAGAGTGGATCACCTGGTGTGCCCCCCGCCTCGTCCTCCACTTGACCCCAGAGGAGGAGATGGGCGCCCGCCAATGACGATGCAGCACATAGGCCTCGTGCGCACCAGGGCCCCTGCTGGCTCACCTCACCGCCTCACCAGATCTCGCATCATTGCGCTGAATGCTCAGCACTAGAGCAGTTTGACTCAGCTGCAGGCAGTGCTGCTCCCGAGCAGGGTAGATGTTGTGCAAGGGGCCACTGATGTGGCACCTCCGTGGCTTGAAGAATACTGCTTAAGCGTTCTTCAGAGCAATGAGCTGCTTCTCGAGGGAGGTGATCCTGGACAGCATGGGGCCTCTCAGGCGTTGATTCCAGAGTGGTGAAGCGAAGGCGCTGGGGTGCAAGCACACTGATGGAGTGCACACACACGTGAAGCTGGGAATGCAAGTCGGTAAATAACAGCTAGTGTCTCAGGACTGTGCATTCGTGGATTTTTTTGTAGGGCAGCACCTCTCGTCAATGACAGCCTTGTCCTCCGTGGTGCTGAGCTTTCTCAGCTCGACGTTGTCAGAGCCCATGCCGTGGCCAAGATCGCAGCCAAGCTTCTCCTCCTCCTCAGACACGCGGAACAGGCCGAAGTACTTGAGGGCAAGGAAGAAGGGAACCATGTGGCCCAGCACCCACGCAGTGATGGCCAGGCCGGTCACGATAGCGCAAGCCAGGAGCTTGCCGCCACCGCCCATGAAGAGACCTGCACAGCAAGCAAAACATGTTGCCGAGTGTCTGGCAGCCCTAGCCATGTTGGGTTCGTTGCCTCAAACACACTTTGGCATGCAGCACAGGCATCACTTTCTCGCACGGCAATCGTGGGAGCAGAGCAGGGGGGGGGTTGCTCACCGTAGTCAGCGAGGTCGTAGGAGACAGCGGTGGGGATCTTGGCGGCGAAGAGAGCAGCAGCGATGAGGCCCCAGAAGCCACAGAAGCCGTGCACTGCAGCAGCGTCCAGAGGGTCGTCCACCTTGAGCACGTTGGCAACAAAGTTGGAGGCGCCCACGTAGAAGAGGCCGGAGAGGACACCGATGATGAGAGCAGCCCAGGGCTCAACCACGGAGCAAGCGGAGGTGATGCCCACAAGCCCAGCAAGGGTTCCGTTGGAGGCGCCGATGAGGTCGTAGGAGAGCGCGTTGCCCTTCATCTTCTCAACAGCCATCAGGGTGATCAGAGCGCCCACGGTGCCGCCAGCAGCAGAGAGGGTGGTGTTGATGGCTGCCAGGGAAGCGATGTCACCGCCGCCAACAATGAGGAGGGTGGAGCCAGGGTTGAATCCGTACCAGCCAAACCAGAGGATGAAGATACCGAGGATGGCCAGGGAGGCGTTGTGGCCGGGGATGTCCTGGGCCTGCACCACAGGCTTCCGCTGTCAAGAGTTGGTGTGGGTGACGCAGTGGCTACAAGGCTCCAGTGCAACTGCGATGCATTCAATCAGTGTGCTGCCTGCAAGGGTGCTGAGCAAGGCCATGGGGAAAGTCAGTGATCTGCAGCCGTGCGCCCAAGACTTGTGAGAATGCGGGTGTGGAGGCACACCTTGCCGTTCACGAAGCGGCCGATACGTGGGCCAAGCACCCATGCTCCAGCAAGCGCAGCAAGGCCACCAACCATGTGCACCACACCGCAGCCAGCGAAGTCAACAACACCAGTGCCGAACAGCTTGTCGCCGTTGCGGAAAGCGGAAGCCCAGCCGCTGGAGGACCACACCCCTGTATGCACGCATGCATGTGCATTCTGTGTCTGCCCGAACATAAGGAAGGTCTGGGGATCGATTGTACATGCATGCGTGTGCATGCAGTGAAGAATCATTCGAACAAAAAGTTCCGGTAGGCTCTCTGTAGTGCAAGCAGGTGGTGTCAGTACAGGTGTAGCATCCGAATGATACTGCATGCTGGCAGCATGGGTGTGGGGAGGGGGAAGCGCACAGTGCACAACAACAGGGTACACCCAGGCGGTCAGGAAGGAAGCGTAGAGGATGTAAGCCTCGAACTTGCAGCGCTCAGCCACAGCTCCGGACACAATGGTTGCGGCGGTAGCGGCGAACTGCACATACACACAGTTCAGTGAGAAGAACAAGCACTGTTTTGTGAGGGCGCTGCAACTGGGCAGCAGACACAAAGCAACCTGGAGGTGGACACCATAGGGGGTGAACATCCCCCCCCCCCCCCCCATGGGGCCTTTGCTAATGCCAATGAATCACAGACCTCTGACCAGAGGCTGACACCCCGAATCAGGGACACTTGAACAGGCGGGACAAAGCTGTCAGAAACATGCATGTGTGCAAGCTCAAGCAGAACAGTGCAGGAGGGTGGCGCACAGCGAACTGGAAGAACCAGGAGTACCATGCGCTGCGCGCCTCGTCCTTCAGGACGAAGCCGCCGTAGCCGATGAACTTGTTGCCGTTGTCACCGCCGTAAGCAAAGCCGTACCCGATGAAGTAGAAGGCGATGGCACCGAAGCACGCATCCAGCAGGTTCTTCAGCATGATGTTACGGGAGTTCTTGTGGCGCACAGACCCGGAGGACAGCTGCAGGCGAACCGTTATGCTCAGTTATGGGGCCGTGCGCCTGGGCTCCTCCAGCAGAGATCTGCCAGGTGGTGATGTGCTTGAATCCGAGCAACTGTGCGATGGGTGGGGCCACAAGGCCAACATGAGCCATTCACTGACGGCAGTTACTCATGACAGCCATTCGTGTGCAGTTTCTGGCTGTGGAGCGTGCGAGAGAGTGTGTCGTGGTAGACAGTGGCGACGAGTGGGCATGGTTCCGGCGACACCTGCTCCCCAAAGGTTCGTAATCTTGCTGTGTTGTGCAGTCGTGTTGCTCTGGAACGCAAGTACACGTGCAAGCGGCGGTGCAAGCTGTGCGTGCGACTTCGTTTGAAAGCTGCGGCATTTCAGCTCATCTTGCTTGCTGGTGTGAACATTGTACGATGCGGCTATCCACACAACTTGACGCACAGAGCTGCAGAGGCCAGCAGGTAAGGCACGAGTGTAGTGTTGTAATGAATCACTCGTCTGCAACATGTAATTGTTATATTAGTAGCATCAGCTCTGACGATGTCGCTGAGTCTGCAAGAATGTGTTTCCGTTCGAACTCTGCAGTTTGAACGTTCAAATCGATCTTGGGGCGCACCATGGCGAATCCGCACTGCATGAAGAACACCTGCACATATTGTGGCCCGTTAGAGGGTCGTAGGGAAGGGGCCATGCGGCTCGTCAGGGCAGGGCTGTTGTGATTACGCCACGACATGTTTGTCTTGTTGGGCTTCGGTGCAGACAATCGCACGTCACTTCTAACCACCGACAACTGTCGGTCTAACTTGTTAAATTTTATACTATGAACACTTTTGAGTGCAGCGGAAAAGCGCGCTGCAATGGTATGCAGGTGGCAGGTGGCTGCATCTCAGCGTTCGGCAGCCTCGTGCGCGAGGTATCACGTCTCAAGAAACGCTTATCAGAACTCTGGTAACATCAGACAGCACTGAAAACCAGTTTATAATTCAGAAGGCTGCTTGTGTTGTCGCTGGTGCACAGAACAGCATGGCATAAGGAGTGTGGTGTTTGAAAGCTGTTTCAAATTTTCAAACACCCCGAACAGCATTCTGCGCGACGAAAGGCCGGAAGCGCACCAGGTAGCCGGAAACAAGGACGAAGAAAACATCAAGATCAGCCACCTGTGATCCAGTGATAAGGGCCTCGCCATCTGCGCCACAGAGAGCCCCATTCAGATTCCAAACACTTCAGCTTGCAAACGATACACAGGCAACCGTTCCCGGAAATACAGACACAAAGTGCCCGCGAAACAAATAGTGGCTGAAAAACAAATAGAGCGTGATAATTCCTCGGGTAGATGCCAGGTAACTAGATCAGTGCGCTGGACGCGGCTGCAAGGGCGACATTTGAGTTGCTTTCCTAGCAATCATGCGAGACAGACAGCGGCCATGAAGAAAGAAAGGCCACGAAGAAACTCACCCACGAAGAAGGCTTCGCCATCGGTAGTTACCGGGACAGGGGTTGCATCAGCCATTGTGCTACTCTTGTTCTTTGTAATGAGCAACAAGTTAGGCTCCCACGTGACGGCAACATGGGACCGCAGCAGCGCTTATATACGTCCACGCCCTGCTTTCGGGCCCCGTCCGCAGCAATGCTGCCAGCGTTGTTTTGTTTTCGGAACGTGAACCAATGCATCCTTGCGCATGCATGCGAACGCCTGACACGTCAGAGCCCCTTGTAGATTACAACCATGCTAGGTTGCCGAAAGAGCTTACTAGTTGAGGCACATGAAATTGCGTCTGCGGCCGTATGTGACGAGTCACCCTTCTGGATGGCAGCAAGGGCGCAATGATAGCCTGGAGCACTGCAGTGGGCAGAGCGCGCGGGCACTCGTTCCGATGTCGCCGTGCACTCAACGTCTTAGTGATCGGATGAGTAGTAGCCACATTCACACACTCTCATACTGCGACACACAGACACCGAGGGGTTCGGACGACAGCATTTCTGCAGTTTCAGCGGCATTTGTTGCCCCTGTTGGAGTAGATTCAATTGGCGCAGTGATTCGACCAGCTGTACATGTTGTCACCAATTTCAGTACACCTCAAGATTTTTGTATTGGGCTATTGTAGCGACACAATTTTTAGTGCGGTATAACATAGAGGATCAACAATAGATATATATGTTTATGGATGCTTAATTCTGCAGTGTTGCCCCAATTATTCGAACCAATTGGTGGGAAATACTATTTTCGCAGGTGATGAAGGCTGGCTGTGGCTGATGGGGAGGGGGGGGAAGATGAACTTGACTCTGCTGCAGCAGCTATATGAATGCTGGTCAGTGATCTCACAGTAATTACGGCTCCAGAATCGTCCAGCTTGCCAGCCTTTTTCCTGGTCTGCTGCTGCGTATGTTGAACACATGGTGTGCTCGGGCACACATGTATTTTCACATATGAGAATGTGTACACACCCACCATCGTGCAAGCCATCGGTAGGGTCCACAGGCATATTATGAGGTTAGCAAGCTCTTCACCGTTGTCATGGCATGTCTGAGTGGACTGGCATGTGAGGGTTTCGGGCAACTGCTGTTTTGGCTAACCAGAAGAATAAGGTCGCCTGCTGAGCTCGATGTGTGACATTCACATTACATGTAATTACAGCCAGCGAGGAACATCTTATGTCATGGCCGCTGAAGAAACTCTACGAGGCCTTTACATAAGCGTGCTCTGGACATTGTGTGACAGCAGTATCGCATACAGTCGTATTCTGTGTATTCGCCCCTTTCGTGTCAGGTAGATATGCACTTGGATCGTGCTTCAAGTAATTGCATCGAGTGATCACATCTGATGTCGGCACAGGAACAAGATGCGGCTCCTGCGGCACTGACAGCACCAGTCGATTTGACAGCAGATGATACGCCATCTTTGACAAATCTTGATCCAGATCCGCAGCATAAACCTTCAGATGCATGTCCAGATGTAGTGGTGCGTTCCTTGTGCCCTCATCGCGAGCTCTCTTCTTGTCACGCGCAGCAGGTCCTATTCAACCTGCACCTGCAGGTTCTACGTCACGTCGCAGCCCCAAACGACAAGAGCAAGGCACACTATGAGTCTATTGGGCGGAAGCTGCCGCCGTCCCTCACGCCATCACAACGAGCAACAGCTGGTGGCCTGGTCCATCAACATCCTGCCACACCTATACCACAACAACTCGGAGCCTCTCGCGCACCTCCCCTCGGCAGCAATCCAAGCTTCCAAGAATCAGTTCCGGATGTCTCACGTCAACAAGCCCAGCTGAGTAACCAGCTGAGCGGTGGCCCCTTGCTTCAAGCTTCTGCAGGAGGAAGGCCAATGCAGCAGCTAGCACCAACTATGCTGGGAATGACGCGTGGATCAGGTCAGCATGAACCCACAACAGGTCTATACGCAGGCCAGCTGGGGCAGTCAGGCAGAGCCCCGATGTCACCTGCGTTATACATGGACGTACACAATCCAGTTGTCACCACCGGCACCCTGCTGGGGCATCGTTCGAAGCCCCTCTCACAGTCCGGGCCAAGCACCCACCTGCCCCAACCTTCACAACCAGCACCACCACTGGCAAGTGTATATCCTTCCACCCACCCCACACAGCTACAGGCGCCTCAGCATTCTGGTGGCATGCTACCAAGCCTTCAGAGTTACAGAGAGAACGGGCATGCTGCTCCCAGCGGCCCTGCAGTGCGCCACCCGTGGACTCTACCAGAGGTGCGGCCTATGCTCCCAGCCTCCTACACCCTCACCTGCCTTGGCTTTGCATTGCTCCACTGCGCTGCTCCACACCAACGCGCTGTGCGGCATGAGCAGCAATGTAGCAGGCTGCAGCAGTAGAGGCTGCTGAGCATGGCATCTCCATCTCTTCAAGCATTCGCTGTGTGTGTTGCAACGGTGCCATCTGACATGGGGCACCCGCAGCAGCCTCCCGTTCCCCGTTTCGTTGCACATTACCAGGAATCAGGCAGTACAAGCTGTACAGGCCTCAAAGCTACTACCTTTGTGCGTATACCGTGTTGTGGTGTGGGTACTCTAGCTGGTGGCCTTGTCTAGTAAGCTTGTTCACTGAAGAAAAGTCCTTTTCGACGCTGTGGCACTCGTGCACCAGGGCCAAGGTTGTGGCCTGCGGCGACGCTGACCGCAGTGCCCATGCAATGTCTGTGCACGCACGGGGAGGCTAGAGCTTGAGGCTTGGAGAGTTGTTTCAGGCTACTGCGCAGCTAGATGCACAGAAAAAGTGTTGTGCTTGCGTGGTTGTGGATGCGCATTCCCCTCTGGACACAAACGCTTTCCCCTGTACAGCTGCACCCTGCATGAGCGGCATGCACACAAGATGCGTTCACGTTCCTTGCAGCCACCAGTGCAACATCACCATAGAGGCTCAATGGAGCAGTGATGCTGTGCAGATGAGCGGAGCGCAGCACGCGCACGCCCTCAACGCCAGTGCGTCGCAGCTAGCAGCCGCCCCTGGCGCACCCTACGGTGCCCGCACTCTCCCCTTGTCTCTGCAGCGGCAAGGCGTGCCTGCAGGGCACCACCCACACTTGCCATTGGGAGTGAATGGCGCCGCTGGAGGGGCTGCCGGGGCATCAAAGGACGGCAAAGTGGCGATGCAGGCTGTCGTGGACGCGCTCAGCGTTGCAGCCTCGATAGAGCCTGCCGAGCCACCCACAGGCAGCATGCGTGTGGCCTTGCTGCAGCATCAGAAGCTTGCTCTTGGCTGGATGCTCTCGCGTGAGGGAGCGCGCAGCACCAAGAAGGCGCTCTGCCCCAACGGTGGCATGCTGGCAGATGATCAGGTGCGGCCCAGACTGTGCGGCTGTTGCCTTCCATCCGTGCCTGCCTCGCAGAGACCCCCCCTCCGCCCTCTGCTTTGGTGGTGCTCTGCTTTGGTGGTGGCCGTCAGGGACATGAGGCCATGTGTCAGTGTGCTTGCAGCCGCGCCAGCCTCTCCAGTTGTCCTGCATGTTCATACTGAACTGTGCCGCACGCATGCTGCCACGTTCTTTGGTTCGTTCGCTCGCTAGTCTCTGAAGGATGTGCCTTGCAATCACTCTACCCCTTCTAACAGTACAGCCTCATTCTGATCGTCTCGTAAACTGCAAACACGCTCGCTCACAAAGTGCAAAGCAGCAGCCTGTCATTTAGGCCACCGAGTTGTGCGCGGGCATCGCGGTGCAGTGCCCTGCACGCGGCCACTCTACTCACTGCAGGCGCCCCTGATTTTTATTAGTAGTGAATGCAAATGCCAGGTACCGAGGTATGCAGCCAGGCCGATGCCTGAACGAGAGGTGTGGCAGAGGGTACCTGTTGGAGCATAGCCAGCTTTAGTCCCTCTCCCAAGCTCAGATGTCCATTTTTCTGGTTAGGCTGACTGTTTTCAAACAGTACCCCTGCCTGCGCCTGTGGTAGACCCAGCTGCTGCGTACCACGCTCCAACGGAGTCATGAAACGGAATCGTACGGGCTGTGCAGGGCCTTGGGAAGACAGTCACGACGATTGCTCTGCTAGTTAGCAACCTTGTAGAACCTGAGAGGGAGTGGGGCCGTGTGGAGGCCGACCTGGCGGCTCCGAAGAGGAAGCGGCTCAAGTTTGAGTCGTACACGGAGGGCGCAAGCATGTCCGATGCGAAGCAGTCTGGCGGAGGGGCTGGGATGTCCAACAATGACCGCGAGGTACCACCATCTGAGTCAGATCCTGCAGCACCTGCCACAGGTGCTGGTGCAGACAGGCAGGTGCGCGAGGCCGCCTGCTGCAGAGCATGTGCATGTTCTGGAACTGGTGTACTTGACCAATGTAAACCAGTACGCAGACACGTTGCAGCTCTCATAATCAGGAGGTTCTGGAGCAGAGGGCGTTGGGGGCTGGCCTGACAAATTAAGGGGGCGCTGCTGCAGGTGTCAGCCGCGGACAAACAGAAAGACATCCGACGTAGAGCTTCGAAAAGCAGCGGCGGGCTCCCACAAGCTGGCACGCTGGTGGTCGCCCCCACCTCCCTACTGCGGCAATGGCAGGGCGAAATCCAGAACAAGGTGTGTGTGTGTGTGTGTGTGTGTGTGTGTGTGTGTGTGTGTGTGTGTGTGTGTGTGTGTGTGTGTGTGTGTG
>JAUMHD010006218.1:0-11780 GCA_032359135.1 Ulvella scutata
CTGAGGTCATGATCCCCACACCTGACTGCTGAGAGCCATAGCCCACTGAAGATGGAGGGGCCATGCTAGCTCCCTGATTCATGAATGCCACACGTGCCTGAGGGGGCAGCAGCTGCATTGGACCTTGAGAAGTATGTGCCATCAGATGTTGAAACTGCTGGTGCTGGAATTTCTTCATCTTGTTCTGCTCAGCACGATGCTGCTTGAACGAAGAACATTCGTTCTTCCAGTGTCAGAGCATGCCGCAGAAATGGCACTGATCGTCATTCCGGTCCCGCTTGTCGCGATTTGGTCCTGGGCGGTGACGTGGTGGCCTATCTGGCTGCTGTTGCAGCTCCTGGGGCGCATGTTGACCTCTCTGCCCCTGTGGTGCACGTTGACCTTGCTGCTGTTGCTGAACTTGAAGCATGGCAGCTCTGTCAGATTCTTTTATAACATCTGGATCGGACTCGAGGCTGTTCAAAAATTGCTTGCAGCGAGATCGGATCTTCTGATCGATTTTCGAGAATACATCCGCTGCTGTGCTCTGAGGTTTCAGATCGTTCTCGACATAACTCATCAGGCTGTCGCCCAACGCCCTCAGCAAGTCTGGACGTAGCCCCACAACCACCTGATTGCAGAGCAAAGCCATGTAAGACGGCTGATCGACGTCCTGCGCTTCGCAAATTAGATTCTGAGCGGTGTCTGGGTACTCAGATACCGTCATGTCGCCTTGCTTGAGCCCAACGATAGCAGTGTAACATGTATGCCTGCGAACTTGCAGTGCATGAGTCAGCTTGACGCATAAAGTGTCGTATGCTGCCTTTGCTGATTTGCAAGCACGTATGACGGAGGACATGGATGCGTCCACGTGCAGCGTGTGATAGGCGAGACATTCCTTATCTCGTCCTAATTCGTCTTGCTTGGAAAGATCTGGGTCTCTGGTGAGAAATTCGTCTAACCCTGTGGGCTTCTGGAGGCGCAGGTATGCTGAGATATTCTCAGACCACGTGGGCCAGCTGTCTGTGGCCTTCAGCAAGGGAAACATCACCCTCGACGTTTGTGCCATGTTTCTACCCTTGTGTAAAGGAAACCGATTGCAGTTGCGCACTGTGCGCAACGGCACGAGCTACGGGAGGACCTTCACACGATAATTCGCTTACGTGTAAAGGTGATGCCCCTGAGCGAGCGCCTGACAGCGCTATAGATCTACTAGATCCTTCTAGGCGTTCCGAGTACGGTCTCTATCAGACGTGAGCGTGAGCGTAGTACGCTGTTGGCTTGCGATAGCTGAACCGGTGATGATTCACTACTATCCTTGGGGACGGTAGACGTACACCGACGATCGAACTCCCTGGAAAGGCAACCCTCTTGGTTCACAACCAAACGGGTACAAGATGCAATATAGAAGTTCAAATGAATAGACGACTCGCGCTGGAAGTCTCGGGCCCATAACCTGTTAGAACTAGATGTGTTCCGTCTATGGTTGTCTGTCTGGTCACCTGCAGATATAGCTCTGTATACCTATGTTCTTCTGCAAAGACTCATAGTAGTACAAGCAAGTATCCTGTGTCAACGCAGAGTCCACTCAACACAGTTACAGAGATTCAGACACCAGCTAGCATCATTACATGCAGATGTAGCTCTGTATACCTATGTTCTTCGGCAAAGACACATAGTAGTACAAGGATGTATCCTGCAGAAACCCATGATCTTAGCTATGGCTGTCACAATTCGCTGCACGTCGTCCCTGCTAATCAGCCTGATAGCACGCAGACGGTCGATTAATCACGCACCTGTGTCAACGCAGAGTCCACTCAACACAGTGGCAAACTGCTTGACACAGAGCGTTAACTATTCGTTGGCCAGTCCTCTCCCTGAGGACTGCTCCCTAGATCACTCAGGCGTCCTGCCATGATCGTATCAAAAACCCTACCGGTAGTGCCCAAAACATATCCAAATGTGTAAACCTTCTTCTACCCATATTCCTAGTGTGAACAATGTTGCATGCAGATGATGTTATGGGCTGCAGTCCCAAACATGCTCTCTAGCTACTCACACCCTCTAACAAAAGTAAGCTGCTGATCATCCACGTATGCCAGCAAAAGAGAAGGGAGAAAATAGAAAACTCTATCAATCACGGCGTAGTGGCTCGTCCACCTAGTTTCAGCGTGACTTTACGGAATCCAATGCGATCACAGCATTCCTGCAATTCTTTCAAGCGCTTTCTACCCCAACCGTAGTTCGCAGCTGCAGCGGTGCAGGCATATTTGCCCATCTTCGCACACTTGACATTAGACACGACTTTAGCGGCAAGATGTACCCTGTGCGCCATACAATGAAATCCATGCATGAAGGGGTACTTGCGCTTAAACTTAGCCTGGACAGCGTTGTGGCATCCCTTGAACACAGCTGCACCGTCTGTAGCGATGCAAACGAAGCGTTGAGCAAGCTCAGCCTCATCCAGGGTCGCAAACTGCGACAGTTATTTCAGTAGCTGTTCAGACAGGGTGGAGGTGCTTAAAAGCCCACTTCATGTCCGAGGTCACACCAATTGTCTATGCTTGCTGCAAACTCCCAGCCAGCATCGTCCTTCCGATTAGCAGGAGCGTAATGATGGTGATTCGGATGTGCCATTAGCTGTCCTAACTGCTCAAACATTAGCATCGGGTGACCGTGAAACAATGTAAAGGTCACACTCGCCAAGCAGAACACAGTTTGCTTATCGGCTGCTCCACTGGAACAAGAATGAGACGATATAATGCCCATTGGAAGCACTCCTGCAATATGCCACAGCGTTGCAGTTGGCCCGTTATTGCTTTAGGCAAGTTTATCGCACACCAGTAGACTAGCAAACGTATCGTCACACCTGCCTGATCGGCAATGTCAGCCTGTTCCAGTCTCTGCACTTCAGACTTATGAGCCTGGCTACGTATGTGCGTGGTGAGAGTCTGCGCTTTGCGCAACATGGGTTTGTCGAAACATGTGCACCTGATGCGCCTCTTTTTCAGAGCCAACAATTCATCGCTGTATTCGAAGTGACTGTACTCGATCTGGTACAGCAATTTCTGCAGGGTGACGAACAGTTGGGACATCTTTCGAGTTGATCTCGCAGTACTGACACGCATCCTGAAGGCGTAGTCAGCCATATATCCACATACCTTGACGCAGTTTACATCTTTTAACCCTTCACAAGCATCCTGCGCAGCCTTTAGGGATCCCTCAGGT
Source organism: Ulvella scutata (assembly GCA_032359135.1). Classification (NCBI taxonomy): domain Eukaryota; kingdom Viridiplantae; phylum Chlorophyta; class Ulvophyceae; order Ulvales; family Ulvellaceae; genus Ulvella; species Ulvella scutata. Next base: position 3,208 of record JAUMHD010006218.1, read on the forward strand.
TCTGCTTCGTTCGAAACAGCAGCAGGTTCGACATGGCCACTTCTAGGCGCAGACACAGTATTTTCATTGGCGACCTCGCCACATACGCGTTTCCGTGGAGGCTGATCGGTACTAGACACACCGTTTTGCCACAATCTATAAGATCCCGATGGCAGCTTTGGGCCTGGAGCCCTCACCAAACCACTGCCACTCATTGTAATCAAACGCGCGAAGCCTTGTATATATCCAAAGATACACATGATTATTCCCACCATTTTGCCGTTTCCGCCGTTCGCCGTCATTTCACGCCCGCTAATTACAAACTTAGGCACATATATGTCTTTACAGTGAAGTGACTGGGCTTGGCATGTGCTGTTATGTTTGAAGCGTAACGTGGTTTCAGCTTTTTTTCATGGGTGGCACGATGCTGACAACTCGAAACCTTCACAGATCGCGCTGCAAGTGTTGCTCGAACATCAGTATGTCGTCGCGAAATCGCATATTATGGCCCTGCTTGGCTGTTCAGCATGACGGCGGATTGATCCGTATCCCAGATACGCTGTGAACAACCGTATTGACTAATGTTCGAGTTAGCGCGATGAGTGTCTCGAATGCGCGGGCAGAAAGCGGGAATTGGACGAAGTGGCCTGATCTGAGGTGTAGCAAGAACCAAAGGTGATTCCAACATGCCAATCGGTGTAGAACGTTGCGGGGAGCAATCCGAACGAACCCCGATCGTGATACTACCGGTATTGCTATCGAATCACTTTCAATACAGCTGAATCAGCCTTGCTTGAATGCATACATGTTTGCGCAAACACAGAGTACCACAAAAAAGTGCTTGAGGTGCTGCCGGGCCAGGACCTGCTGGTTAGAGGCTGATATGACAGCCCTGAACTGCCGTTGGCCGTGTCTTGAGGATGCAGGAAACAGCGAGTTCAAATTCAATGTCTGTGGAGTTTGGTGGACTGTTGTATGTTTCGCGCCGATCTGCTGGAGGTGGAGCTACAAGGCATCTTGCACCAGCAGCCATACCCGCCACAAGTGGCCCCTTACTAACCTGCCTCGTCACTGTCCTGGGCATACCCATGGCAACTGGAAGTGACCATATTAGTGGATTTTTGGGTCTTGTTCCTGCAACATATTGTGGAAAAATGAGCAAGGCCGTAATAACGAATTTCGGCACCGATGTACATGTTATAATGTTTCGTGTCGTTTTCAGGCTTCTAGTAGGTCACTGCTGCGTATCCGTAGCACTTTTCAGTCGCTGGATTGGCTCTTTGTCGACGAATAGGCTTCGAGCACACCACACCATTCCAGGCGAGCGCCTGGGAAGAAGCTCATATTGTCAAAAGCTCGAGGACTTTCTATGTCTCGAAGTGTGGTTCTGGACGACATGCTGCTGCCGTCTGAACGTTGACATCCGCGACAGGCAGTACCCAGTTTCATGTGAACACTGTGACAAAAAGGAAAATGATCTAATTCATCAACAACATGGAGTGTTCTCAGGCTGCATGCGGTCGCAGGATGATGTCCGGCGAATAGGTTCATCGCCAGCATACAACAGTACAACTCAACAATCGTGGAAGATATGGAACCAGTTTCCAAAAACAACGGCTTCTTCAGACGAATCTGGAAAAGGTTTCTCACGCTATACAGGTCGTAGTGTCTGGTAAATGCGTGCACTAATCTGTTGGATTTCTGTCTGCAGATCTACAGCGAACCTTTCAGTCACAACCTGGACAAACAAACAATATGCAGAATCAAAGTGAAAAGAAAAGCTTCCGCTTTTCTTTGCACGTTGTACAGATAATATATTTCATGGGAGTTGAACGTCTTTGCACTTATCCGGAAGTGCTATATTCTATGCACTCACGACCTTTTCCAGCTTCGCACAAAAAACATTTTTTCAAGGTCCTTTGTACAGACGCACTGCAGGTGGCATAAACCAAACTAAAACACCCACTTGGAGTCTAATTCCTGGTCGGAATGGTAAAGTGCAGAAGGACCTGTACTTACATCTCGATACATACAGTTGGCAGGACGCTGATGGAACCGCTTGTAAGAGGTGGTGTCAAGTAACACCGGATGGGGCTGAGAATGCATATGTAGGCATGTAGGACAAGTACTGTTCACACACTACACAGTACAGCAGAGGAACACGCAAGGTTGTTACAATTGTAATGTAACATACACCAACAACTCATGAACACAAGGTTTAGACAGAGGTTCAGCACCTGTAGGACAAGTACTGTTCACACACTACACAGTACAGCAGAGGAACACGCAAGGTGGCCCTCAACACAGTGCCACTGCTATATATGTCCTCTGCACCAACAGGAACGAACCAAACACATACTCTAGAACTATGCTCACACGTGCACCATGCATGTGTAGCTTCACAGGAGGCATACTGCCCGTAGACAAGATGTACACATCTGTCGTGAGCACCGCACAAATGGCCTAATGCCTGACAGATCCATAGGAGACATGTTCACATGACACAAGCAAGATGTATACATGCATATATCTCAACAGGCTGTGACACATAGATTTCTTCATGCAGGGGCCCGTTGAGGAAGGCATTCTTGAAGTCCAACAGGAGGACAGGCAAGCAATGATGCGCAGCATGGGACAGCAAACAACGGTACGCTGCAAGGCGGCCGGTAGGGCCCCATACTTCAAAGAAGTCAACACCCTATTGCTGGGTGTAACCTTTAGCAACGATGCGCGCCTTGTGGCGCTCAACATGGCAGTCAGGCCGCAGCTTGTATGAGTACACCCAGCGCAGCTGAATGGGTGTCTGACCATCAGGCAGATGTGTCAGCTCATACACACTCTTGCTTTGCAGGGAGGAGAGCTCCTCACGCATGGCGGCCTGCCACTGGTCAGCATCAGGGCGGCCAAGGGCCTCAGCAAGCGTGCGTGGAGCTTCTCGCTGCCAGGCAGGAGCAGTGGCAGCGTTGAGGACTTCTGCATACCGGGACACAAGAGAGGTGCGAGATGCGTCAAAGACTACTTCATGCTCCCCCGTCGCAGCGTGAACTTGAGCCAGGTAATCACGTGCAGGAGTGGTGGACGGCACCCAGGGCAAGGTGCAGTCCACAACAGCGTCGACGGAGAAGGTAGAGCCATGATAGCGGACCGCAGGTACGCCACGATTTTGGCGGCCTGACTGCCTTTGAGCTGGGGCAGCAGGCGCAGGACGCATGGCAGCAGCAGCGCCCAGTGGATGGGTGCCTGGCGGCGATGATGCAGCACGAGGAGCAGGAGGAGGAGCTGCCACAGGAGAGGAGACACCTGCGGGAGCACCCACAACCCCTGAGGCATCGGGAGCAGTTGGAACGACAGGCGAAACAGCTACAGGTGTGCCGGAGTCAGCAGCAGGCGTATCCGCAGGTGGTGCATGAGCAGCCTGCATGGGGACAGGCGACTGAACAGGCTGCGCAGGTGCAGGGAGAGGTACACCTGAGGAAGAGGGGCCCTGGCCACCCCCGACATGGCTCCCAACGCGATGAACCAGCCGTGCTGGTGGAGTGGGGCCGGGGACCAGGGCCGGTGAGGATGCAGAGGACTCCCGCGCCATCGCTGCTGGGTCAGCGGTCATCGCAGGCGCCGCTGAGTTCACACTGCAAGGCTTCTGCGGTGCCCCCAGGTGGAGAGGCTCAAGAACTTGAACGTCCACCACTGAGATGACCTGGCCAGAGGCCGGCAGCCAAACCCTGTACATGCAGGTGGAGTTTCGGCCATCGGACACGTAACCAACAAGTATGCCATTGTCAGTAGCACGCGTAGCAAACTTGTGTTGCGGGGGGGGCTTTTTGAGAATCACGCAGGGGGACCCTATCACACGAAGGTGTGAATAGGTAATAGCCTTGCCATTGAAGGCGGTGAACGGAATCAACATCTCGCCATGGATGCGCCTTGATCTGCAATTGAGTAGGTAGGCTGCTGCATGTCTGACCGCCTCAGGCCAGAGGTCAGGTGGGAGTGAGAGATCGTTCATCAGGGTGCGAGTGACAGTCTCCAGGTGCAGGTTGGAATTCTCCGCACGCCCGTTGGACTTGGATGTCCTAGGCGGAGAGAAGATGTGCGTGATACCATGCTCTCGTCACCAATCTGCAAGGAAGGTGTTGGAGAATTCGCCCCCATTGTCACTCATGATTTCAGTGACCTTCAAGGGCTGCAGCTGGCGTTCATAGAAGAGCACTCTGTCAACGAGGGCATCTGCTGAATCAGATTTTAGCTTCAGGGGAACAGCATCAATGTAACCACTGTACTGATCTGTCAGCACAAACACATAGCGCCCACCGTTCAGGCCTTTAATGGCAACGGTCATGAGATCCAAATGCATGCGCTGCAGTGGCCTGCTAGAAGGATGAATCAGCGGCTGACGTGGCACTGACGTAAACTTGCATGTTATGCATGGCATGCAATGATTTGGAAGCGGGTGTACTGCACCTGCAAGAATCAAACCCTTGGATGCAAGAAAATTTGTAGCTGCTCGACCAGGATGGCCGAGACGCCGATGAAACAGTTCTGCGTTGCAGATCTCAGCACAAATCTGGGGACCTGCAGGAGTAGCGGATTGGAGCGCAGGACCTGCAGGACGGACAATGTCTGCTGCAATAAAGAGCAGATCGTTGTCTGCCAGGAACATGTCGCCCCAGTAACCCTGCGACTGCACTTCGAGATGACCACCACCTGTGCGATCAGAGTGCCAGAGAACACCAGAGCGCATAGCCTTGCCAAGACATACTAGAGTACGCCGAGCAGAGGTAACATGCAGAACATCAGTGAAACGAAGAGTGCTGCCGGTTGCACGAGAACGCAGTGTGAGTACACCGCGACCCACAGCCGAACACTGAGAAGATGTGGTGGCAAGCTGAATGTCACCGTCTGAAGGAGCAAGTGTCTGGTAGTACTCGAGTATAGAAGCATCTGGCGTGACCACGAAGGTGGCACCAGAATCAACACAAAGCGAAAGCACTACACCTTCCGCGGACTGAAATGCAGCGTGACAGAACTCAGCATTTCCAACAGTGTGGCTGAAACTTGATATTGGAGCACCGGAAAGTCCCCCAGATCGGCCTTGGGGAGCATTCTGAGCGTTTGCATGCTGGGCACGCCCAGCGGATAGGTGGTGATGACCGCCACGCCCTGGCCCGCGATGGTAGCAGTTTTCATGAGCAAAATGATGTCTGTTGCACATGGAGCAGTGGGGGCCTGAACCGTGGTAGCCCCGGCCACCACGACCACTACCTTTTCCACGACGACCCCCCCGTTGATAGTGGTGGACTTCGGGGGGTTCCGCGACACGAGAAGCAGCATGACGCAACGCTAATGTCGATCGATCAGAAAACGTGCGGGTATTGGTGGCGATGGCGAGGCCAAGGAACCAAGCGTGTTTCGCAGACAAGCCACGCAAAGCATGTTCTATTGCACTTGATTCATCTATGGCCTGCGGAGAGCCCACCAAAGAACCCCACAGCGCAGAAGCACGATCTAGGTACGCAGTGATCGTCTCAGAAGAAGTCATAGCCATGTTCGTGAGCTGTGACTGTTTATGTACAGCAGCTGCGCTGGTAGCCGCATCAGAGGACTTGACTAGGGCTAGGAAAGCTTCAGTGAATGTCTTGTATGACTCAAAAGTGGGACGCTTGGCTAAGGGTAGACTTGCTTTCAAAGCGAGGAGGCACATTTGCTGGAGATCTTCATCTCCTGCCACCCTAGCCTTCAGCAGGAACGATGCTTTGCGTGTGTAGACCTGGGCACGCACGGCATCTAACCATGATGGCATGTCTTCTACTTTGAACGTGCACTTTCCGAAGTGCAGGCTGTCCCATCGGCATGCCTCGGCTGCAGCTACGAGAGGGTCAGTACCAGTAGTGGTACAATTAGGCGCAGTGGCGGTCGGAGCAGGCACCGCTGACATTGCGGAATTAACGCAACAGGAAAACTAAATGAAGACAACGGAGGGAACTTCCGTAGGGTTGGCACTGTAACGGTACATCTGGTTAAGAAGAAGAGGTACGCAGTAGGGCGCAGAAGCGGAGGGCCCAGAACCTGTAGTGAACGGTGTACCAGTGTACAAAAATAGTTACAGACCACTCTACTAGTGCGATGGTACTCTCTTATATCAGAGACAGCACTAGCAGGAAGGACCAATATACTCACACATGTATCTTAGTGTCTACAGGAGACGTATATGCATGAACATGGAATCACGACAGTTACAGAGTCACTTCCACGCTGTCTTCCACACATATGCTGCCCCTAACCAGTATCGTCGCTGACGTAGCACAAACTGACACTAGAACAATGAACCGACTATCCGTGCTGTTGACAGTGATGGTGGGGTCAATGGGGTATTTAAGTGTGAATATAAGCTGTGTGAAGTAGCCGGCAGATCCAAGCTTGGCCAAGCTGGGCACAAGGATGCAGCAATTCCCGCTGAAATGTCATCCCATACCGAAAACCTTCCATTAGCATGCGTCTGAGAAACTGCGTGGGAAACAAAACTTGCAAGCTGTGCTGTGAAGCTGCATGCGCGTTTGCCTGGCTACCCGCCTAAAGCTAGGCGTGAACATAATTCTGTCTTCGAAGGCGTCCACAAACGCGTCTAAGACGAAGCTAACAGACATGGCATTTGATACAGCTGCCATGTTATATATTGCTGCACATGCTTGAATATGACTGAATGCAGTGATTTGCATACGCAAACACCGCACATACCTACACTGTTTGAGATTTGTGCCTGGCCCCGAAGAGCTACTGCATAGGTGGGTATCACAGGGACCGGAGCGACATGGAAAACCGACCAGTATTCCTGGCAGAAATAACAGGTACTTTGTGGAACATTGTATTCTTTGCTATACATTGCTGTTGTATGCAGAGTGAGCGTGCTGTGTCGTTTCAGTTCTAGATCTGTGACTGGGAAGGTGTACGTACTGGGTATTTGAGTGGACTGGGAGCAGTGTGTACGTGCTGCTGAACAAAAGAACACTCAGTACTTCAACAACGATGATTGTTCCAAGCCCCAATGCAGTATAACGCTACAGTTGCGAGAGGCTTCAGGCATGCGCTGTCTGAACGCCCAGAAGCGCTCAATGAAACAGAACTGTACTCAGCAGGCTGCCCTGAGTTTTAAGATACTCCATTTATAGTTCACAGGCTGCTTTTCGCGTACATACAAGATTCCAGCTGCGAGGTTCGGATGCAGTCGCCAGCGCATCCTCACAGGCTCGTCCTCGGACCTACTGCAGCCTTCAAGGTACAGAAGCAAACACGTAGCACTGAAGAGTTCCCTCATGTGATTTTACTGGATGCAGTCGCGAATGAGGCGCATACAGGGCGATGAGAGCAGGTTCTCATACGATTGCAATGCCCATGCTCACCCTCAGCTACCCGTTGATGGCTCTATAGTATCGCAATGATCTGAAGTATGCCTCTGTGCGTTGTCACTGGTTAGAGCCTGGGACCGCCCATGCAGATCCGCCATGCTATCAGTCGCTGTGCGGCGCGCGCTGATACTGACATGCACACTTTCTGCAAAAAAGCCATTCAACCTCACAGAACCCTTCTACGAACGACAACATTTACGTTGGTGTGATCAGCGCCGCGGATGATTCCGTATGGGCGTCCCAGGCCTGGCCATGGGCTCTAGTTGCGCAGCATATCACTGACAACAGATTGAAACGATCGGCTCACAGACCGTACGCGAAGCGGACAACTCCGGAATCCCGTCAGTAACTAAATGATACTATGTAGATGTCTTGTGAAAAGCCTGGGGTGCGATGGTGACAGACACTCTACAAGCACTAAGCTCCATTCTGTGAAATGTCTACAGGTACCATATACCCCAATCTCGAGCTATCAGTGATAATGCAACATCAGGCTCCCTGATCCTTGCCGTTTCGTCGCATCTTGACCAAACGGCGCAAGACAAAATGCTAAGTGAATGAGAAACATCACAGAATTTTTTCGTGTGGTTGGTCGTTCGTGATGCAAAATTGTGGGTTTTCGAACCAGTCCATGTAACATGTGTGCTGTTGGCATAGGGCACGATTGTACCTTATATATAGCACATATCATCATTTGCACCACGAAAGTACAAGAAAACACTGCTGTATCATATAGTGGAAATTGCAATATGCAGAATGTGCTGTGGATGCAGCGAGGCAATGTTCGCCCTGACAATGCTCTGGATCAGATAAGGCCACTTTACACGTCACCAATGCTGCACCAACTGCGCATGCCTCGTTTGAACAGTGCCAAGAGCGGGACGCTGAACGGGAAATTGTACAATACAGCAACATTAGTTTTGATGCTATATACTCCAGTCGCATAGGTTCCCGCTTCTGGCACTGGTCAATCTGCGAAACGGCAGTTCCGGGCAGTTTCAGTGACCCTGATGCTGCATTGTCACATCATCTGTTATTATTATTGTGTATACAGGTTCGCGAATTCCCACACACGCGGTGTTGGATTAGACTATCTGTGTCTTAAACTAGGACTCATGCACTGCCGACACTTCGCGTGATGGTATGCAATGCATGGTTGAGTAGAGTGTCATACACCACTAGGGTTTCCTG